>JAEIGL010000012.1:0-292500 GCA_018903715.1 Zaprionus davidi
TCAGAAGTGTGTGCAGACCGCCTACAAGAGATGCAAGCAGAGAATAATAGAAGTCTTCAAGCGAAATAATTCAGCTGCTTACTCTTAAGATTCCAGTTGATGAAATTAAAGAGCCGAAAGTAACTGCGAGACAATTTTGCAAAAATTGTACCCGACTTCGATAGCGACGTCAGTATCCCAGTGGAGATTTGGCTTGAAAAATTTTAAGAGCAGAATGCAGATGCATATGAGCTTACGGAAAAAACAACGATGTGTGCAGGCACGTGGAAAAATGGTTAAAATGGCCAAGTTGTTTCTGGAGTCAGAGTAGGTGAACACATATGAGCAACTTAAAAATCCCAATCCGGCGAATTTAAGGCGCGCGTCGAAAAAGTGCCGATGTACATGCAAAGTTGACGCTGGGAAGAAGAAGAGCGAGCAAAGCATGCACGAATACATGCTAACAATGAAAAAATTGCAGCGCTTGGACAAGTCGATGTTGGTCCTATTATCGCTTATATAGTTGACGGTCTGGATATTAAAAAGCGAGTTTCAGAATTTGCATTGTACGGCAGCAAATCGCTGTAGCGAACTGTTGGAAAAATATGAGTTGTACGAGCAAGTGTGTTATATTAAAAACCGCAAAAACAAAACAGTGAGTGGCGAAAAAATATAACTGATGGAAAAATATTCGTTGCTACAACTGCGGCTCTAATGAACACATGAGAAAGACTGCAAGGCAGAAAGTAAAATGTTTTAAATGTGCAGGCAGCGGTCATATTTCTTCAAATTGTCCGCAAGCTGAAAGTGTTCAAGTCGTAAAAGATACTAAGCGCTTTAAAGTAGTTTTGCTGAACAGTACAGAGTCGCCTGCCTTGTGGACACAGGATCCGATGTGTCAATGCATGTGATCCTTGTACAATAAACTTCAAGTACTGTGATGCAGAAGTGTTATTTCGGTCTGAAGGCCTTCAGAAACGCTAAGACGCGGCCGCTAGGTTCATTAATGGGCAGAGAACACGTTGACGGGATCAGAAGCCCTACGAAGTTTGTTGTGATACCAAACAATCGCATCGAGAATGACGTAATACTTGGCACGGCTTTGTATCGCGGAGTCTGCGTGACTTTGAATGACGGAGAATTCATCTTTACAAAGGCGTCCAGCGCAGCCGGAATGCGCTGAAGATCAAAATAGCTAAGTATGTACAATATTTGTTTAAAGGACTGGTAGTAACATAGATGCTTATACAGTACATGCGATGATCGAGTCAATGATAGCGAAGTGAAGCCAGCCGAAAACAACGCTGAATGCCCGGTGTCGATGAAGATCGTGCTCGAGGGCGTCAAAACAATCAGCGTCTAATGTGGGACTGAAGCAGCGAAATATGTATCAAATGCTTGGACTGCTGTAAGGATGACACACAAGATGACAGGAAGTATATTGATCGAATCTTTGTCAGAGAATGAGGCGATGGAAAACGAAGAAATAGAATTGCCGAAGCGGGCGGGCTCAAATAGGCAACAACAGCAACAACAGGAGCAGGATGTGTATGAGATTGAAGAAGAAAATGTAGAACATTCAGGAGTTGCTGCTACTCAACCAGCAAAGCCTGGCGTCCCTTCACCATCGTGGGGGAGGTTTGAGGCAGCGCTTTAAAGTAGATCCCGACAAGCTGCGCCTTGACAATTTGCCGCGCTAAAGATATGCAAATGCTCATCCATAGTTTCGCCAGCTACTTGCGGGCAGGGTGAAGAAGCGCAGCATACTAAAGAAAGCCGTCAAAGAGCCGCAAGTTGTGGCAGCGACAGCGGCACTTTCTCCTTTGTCTATAAAGGGCACCGCTTCTGAATGCCGCTAAAAATGCCTTGAGAAATCTGTGTGCTGGGCTGAGGACAAATTAAACTACCAGTTCTACATAGACGATCGGCTCAGGTATGCGTCGAGAATGAGGACAACATAAGCATCTTTGAGCTGATGAAGCAGAAGGCGCGTGAAACATTGACATGAACTCAGTTGATTCCGCATTCATGGCGCGCAAGGAAGGCAACGTGGACCGATCGGCGATGCGCTGACGGTATTGATCAGTTTGTGGTCACTCAACAGATGCGTGAAATGCGACTGCAGCCAGAGGTATCTGAACTCTTTGAGGGGTCAGGCTGAGGACGATGATGCTAACAGTAACTTGACGCTGACGCCACTTAAGATTCACGCGAGCCAAGACACAGGACGCCACCAATGTGCAGCTCTTTGAGGAGTTTAAAAGCACACTCTTCAAGCTTCCTCGATCAGAAAAGAACACAAGAGGAAAGAAAGGCGCGAGAAGCCACTCACAAGGGAGGTGCGGAGTAAGGAAGGACGAATCTGGTGCGCGAACGCCTCGAAGAGCTGGAGAAGGAGATTGCTACATTTAAGGAGCAAAATGCGCAGTTGCTCTGCATGAAACAGCAACATGAGCTGGAGAAGGCCCAATGTGCACAGGCTCATCTGGAGGCCATGGGCGCGTACATGATGAGAAAATACGAGCCCCAACCACTATTAATTCGAACAGCATGTCTTTTTGGCAGTGTGCAATGTTCAACACACGATTTTTTCAATACTATTACAGATAGCGTATGCCAGTGAATTTTGTCTAAAAGAGAATTTTATTCTCTTGACGATGACAAAAAAAAAAATTTCTTGTATTTCCAACAACAACAAAAATATGATTTATTTATTCAAAAGGTAGATTTAAGAGATATGAAAAAAATGACCACTATTAATTCGAACGCTGCGCAAGTTTACCGTTAACTCAAAAGAAGAACAAAGCAAAAGCAGCAAATGTAACGGAATCACTATCTAGCTGTAATCTGCAAATAATAACACAATGCAGAATGCAAAAAATTTAGAATTACTGCAGTACAGTCAAAGTTTAGCAACGATGGCACGTGGTAAGCTTATTTGCACCGAAATCAGAGAATTGATCAGAGATTATTATAAATCTGGGAAGATAATTACGTAAATAAGCAAACAATTAAATTTATCTAAGTCGTCGGTGCATGGGGTGATCCAATTGTTCAAAAAAACTGGGAATATTGAAAGTAATATTGCAAATAGAGACATCAGCAATAACACCCCGTGACAAAAGGGAACTGGCTAAAATTGTAAAGGCTGATCGTCGCCAATCATTAAGAAATTTGGGTTCGGAGTGGTCACAGAAAATTGGCAAAACTGTAAAGCGAGAATGGACGCGACAGCAGTTAAAATATATTGGATATGGCTTCTATAAAGTATGTTTTGTTATTATTTATGTATCATACCCAATAACTTATCTAACTCGTAGGCCAAGGAAAAACCCTTGCTTACGCTTCGTCAAAAAAAAAGCGTTTGCAATGGGCTCGGGAAAGGATGTTTTGGATTCAAAGGCAATGGGACACCATCATATTTAGCGATGAAGCTAAATACCAAAACTGGCAGATTGTGGTGAATTCACTTTTCAGCAGGACGGAGCATCATCGCACACAGCCAAAACAACCAAGAATTGGCTGCAATATAAACAAATGGATGTTTTTGTAATGAGTGGGTGCTCATTAATAAAACGCTGGTTTTAATATTAACAATATATTTGTCGCAGTTTCGTTGTTATTCGCCATAATGCTAGCGCAGTGAGTTTCGATCGCACTGAAGTACTACGCACAACTGCCTTGTGTCGCACACTTCTTCTACGTGCTTACCATCGAACCACACTCGGCGTCAGCGACAACACGCTGGCGCTAAATCGGCTCTTCCCAAAACTACAAACTACAGGCAACCAATAACTGCGCAAATAGAGGCTGATGCAATATTTCCATTATGATGAAATACACTACCAGAATACCCATACACTAACACATGCAAAATTATGCTCCGACACGGCCATCCTGACCATTACACGACCTCGTGAAATATTATCATAATGCTTTTTCTTTAATGCAACAAAACCATTTTCAAATTACACTTACATTAACAAATTAAATTTCACATTTCAATATCATTCTTAGAGTAATACAAAACTTTTTAACATAATTCATTCATCATTTCATTACAATATCTAATGCGCCACACGCCATGATCAAAACAATTGTTTTGCACTTGTGCTTACATTATTATTATAAATTTCATTATAAGCCCTTCAGGCCTCCGCAGTGTCACTTGCTAAAGCTTATATTCTAATCATTTCATTACTGTCTCTTTCAACAGCTTTCTTTTCCATTTCCTTATCACTGTCTCTTTCAACAGCTTCATTTTCCATCTCTTCATCACTGTCTCTTTCAACAGTTTCATTTTCCATTTCTTCATTACTGTCTCTTTCAACAGTTTCATTTTCCATTTCTTCATTACTGTCTCTTTCAACAGTTTCATTTTCAACCATTTCATTTAAATTCTTTTTACATTTTTCTAATTCTTCTTGTACTTGCCAATCTGGCATTTTTCTTATGTCATCGTGAGCATATTTATATTTTCTATTGTTCGTCAACGACCTGAGCATATATTTATCCCCCTCCAACAATTCGGTTATTTCAAAAGGCCCTCTAAACTTCGGACTTAACTTTGTTTGATGCCTTTCTTCATTTTTTAACAACACGAAATCTCCAACTTGACATTTAACAACTTTGGCTTTTCCTTTATCAAATTGCTTCTTGTTATATGCTGCTGCAGCTGAAATATTGTGAACTGCCTGTGCTCTTACTTCTGCCAAATCAATCTCGTCTGCCGTATCGCAAGGTGGAAGCAACCCCAACGGGCGGGCAACTTTGCCAATAAACAGTTCTAAGGGACTTGCCTTGGTTGCTTTACTAATCGTACAGTTTAACGCTAATTGAACCTCTTCCAACGCATCTTGCCAAGCGCGGCTGCTAGTCTCAACTGCAGTCAATAAGTTCTTTAAGGTGCTCATAATGCGTTCGACTTGCCCATTAGCTCTACTTGCACCAGTCGCAATCAAATGCAAATTTATTTTCTGTTGATCACAAAACTCACTAAATTTAGTGCTGGCAAAACACCTACCCTGATCTGCTATAATGCGATTTGGCACCCCAAACAAAGATATAGCCGACGACACAGCCTTTATGCAATTCTCAGCGTCAATCTTAATAGTGTGGGTTAGGTAAACGAATTTAGTAAAGGCATCTACTTGGACGATTATATACTCTTTCTGATCAGCCTTGCCACTCAACTTTCAAGTAATATCAATATGAACGGTGTGCCAAGGTATGTTTACTTTTGGTATTGGGTGAAGGCTAGCTTGAATTTTGCCGGAAGAAGTCTTTGACATTTTACAAGTAATGCAGTTTTCAACGAACTTTCGAATATATTTAGACATGTTTGCAAACCAGTAAAAGTCATAGGCCTTATCTAATGTCTTCTCCCAACCCAGGTGCATAACTGCCTCATGAATTTGATTTATAACAGACCATCTAAATGATCTTGGAACAATTGATAAGGAACGGGTTCTGCCGTTTCGCTGAATTTCCCTATATAATATTCCCTATATAATATTTGCAACATCCGCAGGAAGAGAAAAATCTTTCAATTTATTTACGATATCAACTATTTCGGAATCCTGTGGCTGTTCAGCCAAAAGCCAATTACTGGACATTTCTGCTAGATTAACTCTTTTTTCAGGAATCTTGCACTTTGTAGCAATTACATCAGCTGAAGTCAAATTTCTCGAAAAGAAGTCAACATGTGCCATTCGTTTACCTTCTCTATATTGCAAGTCGAATGTAAACGACTGTAAATAAGCCCACCATCTTTGTACCCTGGGAGATAGGTCAAGTTTGGTCCTTGATGCCTTAAGCGAGTTACAGTCAGTAAAGACAACAAAATTTCTACCCAGTAAATAATGCCGAAAATGTTTTATAGCCAAAACAACGGCAAGAGTCTCCAATTCATAAGAATGGTATCGTGACTCAACAAGTGAAGCAGCCTTACTAAAATATTCGACGACATGAGGCCTATTATTGATTTTGTGTAATAGGATGGCACCGTATCCACGAGAACTTGCATCTGTATGCAACTCTATTGGGTGTCGCGGATCAAATATTACTAAAACTGGCTTTTGTGTAAGAATAGAGATAATCCTTTGTCTAATTTGTTCATGCTCTGCATTCCAAATAAATTCACTCCTTTCCGAAGTCAAAAGATATAGCGGCTTCATAAAGCAAGAAAATCCCTGTATAAATTGTCTAAAATAAGAAGCTAATCCTATAAATTGTCGTAAAGAAGAGACCGATTGAGGGGGTGGTAAAGCAGTTAACGCTGCAATTTTTAACGAGTTTGGACGAATTTCACATAATTTCACATAATTTCACATAATTTCGAATTTCAAATATTGAACTGTTGACTTAAGAAAAGAACATTTTTTTAAATTAAATGCAAATCCTGCCTTGGTGAGACAATCAAGAGTAATCTGTAACCTTTCTAAGGCCTCACTTTTTGTTGAAGCAGCCACCATTACGTCATCCATATATACGACAACAAATGTATTTGCAAGATCTCCAAGTGCTTGCATCACTGTACGCTGAAAAACGGCAGGAGCATTTTTGAGCCCAAACGGCATTGCCAAAAATTCGTATTGCCCATCTGGGGTGACAAAAGCTGTACACTCTACCGAATCTGCATGCAAGGGAATTTGGTAGTACCCACTTGCCATGTCTAAGCATGTAAAATATTTCGCTCCATGAAGTCTAGCTATCTGATCTGATATAAGAGGCAAAGGATATCTATCTGAGACCGTATATGAATTTAATTCTCGGTAATCAAAGCACAAATGATGATAACCGTCCTTTTTGTTAACTAACATTATGGGACTTGCATAGGGTGAGCAGCTCGGTTTTATGATCTTACACTCCAATAGCTCCTTAATTTTCTCACGCACTAATTCTCTTTCATTTGGACTAAGCCTATATGGTCTTCTTTGAACAATTTTATTTGGGTCTACCAATTTAATTTTCATTTCCCCTGAGCTAACTCTAGACAAAGGAATTCCGTTAATAAAAGATTTTGAGTATTTTCCCATTAGACTCTTTAATTTGCTCATATCTTCATCAACAAGATCAGTATTTAACTCGCAAAGTTGTTTATCATTTGAACAATAATTTACAGTTTTTGATCTGATAATTTCAAATTGGCCAGATGATACTATTACATTAAATCCTGAGAACAACACTTCTCGACCAATAATGATATCATTTCTTAAATGCACATCGTCCAAAACATGAAACAATATCTCAATACAATAGTTGTTAATTTTTACGTTACTAAGTATTTGCAATGTGCTACAAATACTACCATTGCCAATACCTTTCAACAGCACTACATTGTTAATTCTTTTACCAACAAATTTGTTACTTAGCTTTTGTTTAATTAAAGAACATTCCGATCCAGAGTCAAAAGTTATTGGATATGTCTCGCACTGATGAACCATCTCGCCCTTGGGTTCAACAACTTCACAAAGTTCCGCCCTTTTCACCTGAAGCGTGCCTTTTTCTTTCTTCGGTTTACTGCAATATGTTGAAATATGGCCACGTTCTCCACAGTTAAAACAGGTTACATCCGATTTTTGATGGTGACCAACTGCGCTTCTATCGTTGCTGTCCTTAGCACGAGATGAAAGATTTTGCTGCTGTTTAATTCTGCATTCGATCATCTTGTGGCCTAGTTTTCCACAGAAATGACATCTTATTGTTGAAGGTTTATGACGCTTTATTTCAGACGGAGCCGCTTCTTCTTGCAGAGTTTTCTTCCTTTTGTTGAAGGTAAATGCTTTAAGCTCCGTTTGCAATTCACTTCTGGTCCGTACATTTGAAGTAAATGTCAATCGCTGCAATCTGCTATCCACATGTGCCATCTTAGCAAGCGTTACTGAAGCTGCAATTTCCTCCACATTCATATCACGCCATTTCGTAATAAGTGACGTCATCATGCGACTAGCATAATTGGAAAGGCATTCACCGTCAGTTGGACAATCTGCCAGCATTGCCAAAAACATAGCCGCTGGAGTTTCCGCACTTCCATCGCTGCACTCAAAGCCATCACCAACGCGCTGCCTTTTATGGTGTTTTCTGCGAAAATTATGCCCACTGTAGAGCACCACGCCGTTGCATCGACGCCAGCACCGTCTGCGTTGAATTTGGGTAGCACTACCGAATTTTTATTTGTTGTTTCGGATGTCGTTGTTTGCAGTGTTTTAACAAGCTCGATAAGTTTTTATTTTGCATTTCCATTAAAATCCGCCATGGTTCACTAGACATATCAGGTAGCGAGCCCGATCCCACTTCTGATGTCGCAGTTTCGTTGTTATTCGCCATAATGTTAGCGCAGTGAGTTTCGATCGCACTGAAGTACTACGCACAACTGCCTTGTGTCGCACACTTCTTCTACGTGCTTACCATGGAACCACACTCGGCGTCAGCGACAACACGCTGGCGCCGCGCTAAATCGGTTCTTCCCAAAACTACAAACTACAGGCAACCAATAACTGCGCAAATAGAGGCTGATGCAATATTTCCATTATGATGAAATACACTACCAGAATACCCATACACTAACACATGCAAAATTATGCTCCGACATATTTATTTAAGGGCATCCGTACACGTTTGTGGTTGATGATCAACTGCCTTGCCAACTTAATATCCAGTGTTATATACTACGTAAATCTAACAGTGTTGCTTAACTTAACTAACTCCTTACATGCTTTTTTTTATAAATTAATTTTAATTAAAATTAATTAAAGTGGACCAGTCTATTTCACTAAAAAGCTGAGGTGGTCGCACTGATCGACCACTTCTTGTTTGATAGTATACGTTTGGATTTTCAGTATCAGTATCTGAACTAGATGCAGTAAAATACTGATCTTCTGAATCACTTAATTCTACTAACATGGGATCATTGATAGATTCATTTCCCGTTTCTATTGTATTTGTATTTTAGTTTTCATCATTAATTATTTCAATTTCAGGTAGTACATTTTGTTTATTGTTATTACATTTTATATTGTTTTCGTAGGCTAAATCACTAGCATTAAAATCCTTATTATTAGTTTTAGCAATGAAGCGTCTATTCCTTCGATAATGATTATTGAAACTATCTTTTATTATATAAGACCGATTATTTACTACGCCAACAATTTTTCCATAATGGCATACATTTGAATTTTTTTTAAATATAACCAAATCACCCATGTTCAATTCGTAATAATACTTTTGCTTTTCTTTTTTTATTTTTAATTTATTTTGAATGTCTTCTTCACTTAAACTATTCCTTTCTAACAGTGACTCTGATATGAGGAGTTTAGTCTTAACAAGTCTACCAAAAAACAATTCTGCCGGTGTAAGTTTCATGCTACCAAGTGGTGTGGTGTTATATTCTAATATTCTGTATTGAAAACTTTCAACATCATTCGCTTCATATATTTTTAATATATTTTTGACAATAGATGCGCCCTTTTCCGCTAAACCATTGCTTTGTGGGTATCTTGGACTTGAGAATTTTAGTTCAACATTATATTTACAAGAAAAATCTTTAAATTCTGCTGACCCAAATGGACTGTTATCACTTCTTATAATGGTAGGGTAGCCAATTCTATCAAATATTGATTTCAAAACTTTTATTTTATGTCTCGATGTTTTGTATTTGTAATTTTTCAGTTGCTACAAAGTTTGAGTACGAGTCAATTAAAGCAATATAGTCGCGATTTGCAAATTCAAATAAATCCATGCCTGTTACTTGAAACGGATAACTTGGTAACTTTTCTTGCACCAACGGTTCTTTCTGATTACTGCGCCGAAATTTCTCACATGCACTGCAGGATTCAATAATAGAGCATTCTTGCGCGCGCGAGGGTTTTTTGTATTCCTAGATGGGGCTCATGTAACCATTTCGACACTTTGTTTTGCATTTTTGATAGTATAACTACTCTGTGATTCCAGAATAATAAACCATTTTCAAAATGCAATTCCGATTTTATAGCATGAAATTTCTTGCCCAAATCATCAAGATGATGATATCCCGGCCACCCTTTCTCAACAAAAGAAGCAATGTGATTATAGTTTTCATCTTCTTCTAGGCTCCGACGATAAATATCATAGTTGTCTTGTGTTACACAAATTGATTTAATAACTGAATGAATGACTCCAGATAAACCTTCAATCTCTGAAATGTCTGATAATTGAGCTCGTGATAGACAGTCTGCAACTAACATTTCCTTTCCCGGCTTATATACAATGTTTATTTTAGGATATTTCAGTAGCGACATGAACATACGCTGAAGCCGCATAGTAACATCATCTATATCCCTCAAAACTAAAGTCTCTAATGGTTTGTGATCACTTTCAACAGTAAACTCTCGTCCGTATAAAAAGAAATGAAAACGCTGACATGCAAACACAACCGCTAGTAATTCTTTTTCTAGTTGACACCATTTTTGCTCACTGCAACTCAGAGTGCGCGAAGCAAATGCTTCTGGGTGCCCGTTTTGGATTATTACACAACCCAATCCATCCTTTGATGCGTCTGTTTGAACAACTACTGGTAGCTTGGGGTCATAAATTACCAATACTGGGTCTGCAGTTACAGTTCCTAATAAGTTTTCAAACTCTCTATCGTGTTCTGCCGTCCAAACAAACTGTACATTATTCTTGGTTAAGTTACGTAAATTGGCTGATTGCTTTGACAAATTTGGAATGTATCTAGATAGGTATTTCAGAAGACCTAAAAACCGCAATACATCCGATTTACTTTCGGGTTTTTTCATCTTTAAAATTGCATCCCGATATTTTATATTTGGTTTAATTTTTCCTTCCGATATAACATTTCCCATGAACTTAATTTCTGAACAACAGTATTGAATTTTGTCTGGATTAAATTTTACACCATTTTCCCGTGCTCTTTTCATAACTAAATCAATCATTTTATCATGTTCATCCTCATCAAAATATACCATGACTCCAGGTAAATCACCAAAAATACTAATCATTTTCCGTTGAAACATTTCTGGCGCACAGTTTAGGCCAAATGGTACTCTATTGAATTTGAATCGTCCAAAAGGAGTCATAAAAGTTGTTAAGTCCGAGCTTAATTGATCTAATTCCATGTGCCAAAATCCACTACTTAAGTCAAAGACCGAAAAGATTCGTTTACCCGATAATTTTGACGTTAAGTCATCAATAGTAGGAATGAGAAAATGTTCTCGTTTAATGCATGCATTTAGTGGCTTCGGGTCCAAACAAATGCGAAGTTTACCATTTGGCTTTTCAATTATTTGCAAGTTATTCACCCAGTCAGTTGGATAGTCTACCCGTGAAATGATAACATCCTGCAGCATTGTATCAAGCTCAGCTTTTAGTTTATCTGTTAATGAACTCGGTATCCGTTTCTTATAATGTAGCACTGGTTTTGCATCTTTAATTAACTGTATTTTGAAGCTTTCCAGGAATTTGCCTATTCCATTAAACACATCCTTGTATAACTCTATAGCAGAGTCTCTTTTTCTATCCTGGTCTTCTATACTATTCACATCTAATCGTTTGATTAATTCCAACATTTCACACGTTTCTAACCCAAGTATTGGTTCACAGCTATCAGCCACTATAACAAAGTTAATAGATCGTTCAGTTTTTAATTTTAAATCATAACAACGCAACTTTACTTTTCCATGAATATTATTAATAATTTTGTTATTATAATCAAAAACAGAAAATTCATGTGGTTTAATATTAAACTTAAGATTTGTTGATTTTTTTAAGTCTTCAAGTAATTTTAATTGGACACAGTTTACATCAGATCCGCAATCAAGCTTAAACCTTACTATCTTCTCTCCTATCTGATATTCTTTGGTCCACCGCTTATGTTTTAATCCTATAGAGTTTATTCTAAAATGATTCTTATTAAATTTTAATTTATCACGTACCCGTCGATTTTTTTACCTTGTTGTTGTCTGTTCCCTGCACCCACCATTGTAGCTCCATTTTTGTTCTTCTTTTCGAATGCTATTTTCGCTTCATGTTGTTGATTCTTCTGCTTTCGGCACATTCGTTGAAAATGACCCTTCTTCTCACATCGATGGCACGTAATATCCTTTGCTTTGCATTCATCTTTATGGCCAAATTTCCATGGTCCCCCGCAGTTAAAGCAAACACGATTAATTGCGTTAATCGTTGCTTCATCCTCCTTTATGATGTTGATAACCTGCTTGCCTTCTAGAATTCCTTTGTGAATGTTCGCTGCCTCATATGCTTTACAAGTTTCAGTAACTTTTGACAGCTGCTCATCACGCCCGTACAGTAATTTTAGCTGCAGTTTTTTATCCTGGACTCCAATGATGACATGATCGCGCAGCATTCGGTCTTCATATGACTTGCCACACTCACAAATAAAATTGCAATGACGTACTTGCTCCCGCAACTCAGTCTCAAATTCACTAAATGGTTGTCTCTCCTTTTGTGCTATCATATTGAATTTGTATGATTCCATTGCCGTGTTTCTTTGTGGCAGACAAAAATCATCAAATTTTTTTAACACCTCTTCAATTTTCCGCTGCTGAACGTCACCATTCACTGTAGTTGTCCCAAGCATCGAATCCTGTGTACCATCATTTGGGTACAACGTGTTGTAGATCTGCGACCCTTTTCTGCCCACCAGCCACAAGAAGTTTGCAATTTCGGTCTTCTCCGGTTCCGAGGATTTTCCCGTTTCAATAAAATACATTATGAACTCTTGCTTCCATGTTGGCCATTCCGTCGCTATCATGCTGCAATCCAGCTCTCTGATTGCCCTTTCACTCATGGTCATTGTTTATTTGTACTTTGCAAATTGAACCCAGTGTTGATTTTGCTTGACTTTGTGCTGCCCTGGTAGTTATCGATTGTTGAACTAGTTTGTCAATATCGATGGATATTCACTGAGTATCGATACTTTCCTCTGTATATATTATATATATACTTATATGTGTTTTTCTGTATACGTATGTATTTGCAAATGTATGTACACCGCTTAAATTCACTGTTCAACGTTAGCTTTATATTAATTCACCTTTAATAAGTTTTTCGTTTTGATGTTTACACCTTCTGACACCATGTAATGAGTGGGTGCTCATTAATAAAACGCTGGTTTTAATATTAACAATATTTTTATTTAAGGGCATCCGTACACGTGGTTGATGATCAACTGCCTTGCCAACTTAATATCCAGTGTTTTATACTACGTAAATCTAACAGTGTTGCTTAACTTAACTAACTCCTTACAGTTTTAGATTGGCCATCAAATAGTCCAGATCTAAGCCCCATAGAAAATATTTGGTGGCTAATGAAAAGAAAGCTTCGAAATGAGCCACAAAGGAGCATTTCTGACCTTAAAGTTAAGTTGCAAAAGATGTGGGACTCGATTTCTCGCGAACATTGCGAAAATTTATGAAAATCAATGCCAAAACGTGTTAAATGTGTAATAAAGGCCAGAGGCGACGTTATACAATTCTAATGTTAATTTATTTGTTATATTACGCAGCGTTCGAATTAAGAGTGGTAATTTTTTCTTATCTCTTAAATCTACCTTTTGAATAAATAAATCATATTTTTGTTCTTGTTGGAAATACAAGAAATTTTTTTTGTCATCGTCAAGAGAATAAAATTCTCTTTTAGACTAAATTCACTGGCATACGCTATCTGTAATAGTATTGAAAATATCGTTGTTGAACATTGCACACTGCCAAAAACACATGCTGTTCGAATTAATAGTGGTTGGGGGTCGTATAACAATAAATGTCTTATATTCTTTGATACAGTTTCGCAATTGTTTGACATTAGGTATGCATGACAAAACCATCTTCATCGAGTTTGACATCGATCATAGATACGGTGTCTGCTATTTATGCCTCGTTGTCGTCGTTAGGTAACGACAAAGACATTGATAGTGCAATGATAATTCACATGGTCATGGCAAAGGTAGATCATGTTACCAAATCTCGTGAGTTGATGCTAAGAAGCCACATCAGTTTAAATCGTCCGTTGCTTGTGCTGATGGAGGGCGTTCATCATCGACTGTGTGTGTCTTTTGCAAGGCAGAAATATACAATATTGATTCGTGTCCATCGTTTGCTGCAATATCAGTTATGCAGCATTTTGAATTCGTCGAAACACAAAAGTTGTGCCTAAATAGTTTGGTTGTGGGGCATATGATGTCAAAATGTAAGGCATCAAAATGTCGAATTTGCTCGAAGCCTCACCGTTGCTTCACAGGTATACTACCTCTGCTCAAGGAGAGGTATCCACACTTCAAGCGACTATGTCAGACGCGTATTTGGGGAATGTAGCAAACAATGAACAAATTGCTCTCGCCACAGCTGTCGTTAATGTAAAAGACAGATTTGGTCAGTTGCATCCTGCACGAGCCTTACTTGATAGTGGCTCCCAAATCAATTTGATGTCTGAGAGTATGGCACAGATCTTACGGCTGGAGCCAACATCTTTAGCTATCTCGATGGCTGGTGGTACAACAATAGATAGCAAAACAAAGATATGTGCTTCTATTCAGTCACGCATAAATTCTCACAACTTTTCGACGGAATGTTGGGTAGCCTGGACATTTCATGGGTATTTCAAATTGGAAAATACCCAAAAATATAAAACTGGCAAACCCAGAATTCAATAGGCCAGCTAAGGTGGACATTCTTTTGGGAGCAGAATTGTTTTACGAATTATTGTGCGTTGGGTAAATAAAACTAGGTTCTGAACTTCCTTTAATGCAAAAAACGCTGCTGGATGGATAGTAGCAGGCAAATGGTCTGGACAAGTGCCTAGGCGTCAGTTCAGTGGGTGTTTAATGGCCCAAACTAATTGTTCTCTCGACTCGTTAGTTAACCGTTTCTGGGAATTGGATCAATCTCCGTTCGAGTCGAAGGCTGTTCGACAAATCCATTCTGAAGTCAACTCCTCTAGAACAGCATTATTATATTCCTCATCAATGCGTTCTTAGGCCTGAAAGTTCCTCCAACAAGCTACGTGTAGTTTTCGAGGCTTCTAGTAAGACGTCAACAGCTGTTTCACCTAACGAAACACTGATGGTAGGGCCGACAATTCAGAGGGAGCTATATTCAACCCTGATTAATTTTCAGAAAATTTCCAACTTATTCTGTGGATAGAAAATACTTCACAAAATATTCAGGCATACCGACTTAATACAGTCACATACGGTACAGCTTCTGCACCTTTTCTGGCGATACGCTGCTTGTTTGAGCTGGCCAACATGCACGCACAATCACATCCTATTGGATCAGATGTGATTAAGAAGTGCTTTTATGTTGATGATATGTTGGCAGGTGCAGATAGTGTAAAAGAACTTAACACTATTTGCAATGAAGTTCAAAAAATATTGGAATCAGGAGGTTTTCCACTTGCCAAGTGGGCAACCAACTGTAGTGATCCGTCGTTCAAAATAAAAGCTAGTGACGAAGTGACGCTCAAAATTGATGATCAGAGTTCCGTTAAAACTCTTGGGATGCGCTGGGCACCTCAAGAGGATATATTTAAATATCATCTCGATGTGGACAGTTTTGCTTCGGCTAAGCCAACGAAACGGAACATATTGCCCGCAGCTTCTCGTTTGTTAGACCATCATGGTTTGCTGTGTCCAATTGTTACCAAGGCCAAAATGTTGTTGCAGGAGACTGAAAATAGACTGGGATGAAGCCATTCCAATGAGTCTTCACACAACATGGAAAAAGTTTACCATGACATTGCGTGATTTACATAAAATCCGCATCCTCCGGTACGCATGTCTAAATACGTATCAAAGAGTTCAGATACATGGCTTTGCTGATGCATCCAGTCATGCATAAGGTTGTTGCGTATACGTTCGAACTTGCAACAACCGAGACGTTGGCATTGCATTGCTCACTGCAAAGTCTAGGGTAGCCCCACTAAATGTAAAAACAATACCCCGACTAGAGCTATGTGCAGCACTCTTGCTGGCCAAGCTCTGGCACCAAATCGCGACAACCTTAACAAAATTCAATTTAGAAAGTTTGAATTTCTGGTCGGATTCACAGGTGGTGTATTGGTTTCAACGCGATTCATTGAGCACATTTGTGGCAAATACAGTTGCAGAAATTCAGGAGTTGTCTAATGGTATTGTGTGGCGTCACGTTCCAACAGATGCTAATCCGGCAGATTTAGTATCGAGAGGAACCGACATAGACGAGATTGTTAGCTCGTTATGGTTCGATGGACCAAGTTTCTTGAAACTGGAGGAAGACCAATGGCCTCAGCTTCACCTAGTTGAAATAGCGTCGGACATCAAAACTTCCGAAGACAAAAAAAGTGCTGATATACTTATGTACATTGGCAGAAGTTGAGCCAAATTGTTTTGTGGAGCTTATAAATCGTCACTCCAGCTTCCCAAAATTGATTCGCATAATGGCTTATGTGCTTCGATTCTGTCACAAAGGGCTTAAAACAGATTTTCTTGTGGTGTCAGAAAGAAATATTTCATTTTTAAAACTGATCGCCGTAGTACAAAGCACGTTGTTCAAAAGCGAATTGAAATTATTAAGACGAGAGCAACAGTCGCGCAAAACGCGACAGTGGGATACCCTTCGACCTATGTTCCCGTGTATTTTAATTTGTTAAATTCATACACATATGCATATGCACATGCTTTGAAATTAATCCCGACAGATGGCGATCGCGCTCGCCCGCCTCCCTTGTTAGCTGACAGAAGCACTTGGTTTTATGCTCATACTTTCTTAAATAACTTCTGTGATTATTGTCCGATCGGATTGTAATTTGGACACTACGTACATATTTAATTCAGCCTAGTATATGATAAAGTCAGAAAGTTGTATCTTTTATACAGCGCTTACAAATTGAGTTCAAAAATTAAATTATTGATTTGTGGAGGTGGGGGGCGTGGCACCTAACATTTGAAATAAACTTGATCTGCTTATAGTACACAGGAGTCTTCCTGCAAAATTTGGTAACTCTAGCTTTTATAATAGCTGAGATCTGTGCGTTCACACAGACAGACGGACAGACGGACAGACAGACAGACATGGCTCAATCGACTCGGCTTGTGATCTTGAGCAAGAATATATATACTTTGTGGGGTCTGCCACGCCTCCTTCTGCCTGTTACATACATTTGCACAAAGTTAGTATACCCTTTTTTGACCATTTTCAATGGTCGAAGAGTATAAAAATCTGCAGTTCTAGCACCAATGTTATAATCGCTGAATCCATTTATTGATAAAAATGGAATACAATTTGAAGTCATTAGGAGGACGAGTAGGAGGACGTTTGTTACACGGGCCTCTCTCTTATGACGTTAAATTTCCGCTTTTAATGGCAAAGAAGTCAGGATTTATTCAACTTTTGTCAGATATTTGCATCGTAGGCACTACCATGCTGGTCCAAAAGTTCTAGTTGGACTTTTGAGGCAGCAAATATGAGTAGTAAATGCTCGAAGTTTGTGCACTGCAGTTGTTCGGAATTGCGTACACTGTTTTCGATATAAACCAAAATTGAAATTTGCCAGCTGATCGCCTTCGAGAAGGTCGGCCATTTAGAGTATGTGGAGTAGACTTTTGTGGGCCGATCTATGTCAGCTATAGGATCAGGGGTAGACCACCTGTAAAAATGTATGTTGCCGTTTTTGTTTGTTTTGCCTCAAAGGCGGTACATTTAGAGCTGGTAACCGATTTATCAACTGATACCTTTTTGAATGTTTTTAAAAGGTTTATCGGGAGACGTGGATTACCGGAAACAATATTCAGCGACAACGCGACAAATTTTGTGGGAGCGAGCAACGTGCTGAGGAAACTGCAGACGGCGTTCCACAACAAGGAGGTGAGTCTGATGGACTTCGCAGCGGAGAGAGGAGTGCAATGGAAGTTAGTTCCCCCCCTCCCCCCGCGCCATCACTTCGGAGGACTGTGGAAAGCCGCAGTGAAATCTGCCAACCACAGGCTCCTGCGAGGAACGAGCAATCTGACGCAGGACGAGTTGAGCACGCATCTGGTGGACGTCGAGGCGCTGCTCAACTCCAGGCCGTTGCTCGTCGACAGCAGCGATCCCAGCAATGGAGAGGTGCTGATGCCAGGCCACCTGTTTATCGGATAGCCTTTATTGGTGCTGCCCACAGGATCCGATCCAGACGAGACTAGCAAAAAGCCAGGACGCGGATATTTGAACCTATGGCAGCAGTTGTCGCGCTCAAACTGCACTTTTGGCGCAAGTGGTCTAAGGACTACCTGCTCAGCCTCCAGCAGCGAACGCAATGGGCCAAAGGCGAGGACAGTCTCGAGGAAGGCGCGGTCGTGCTCGTTCACGACGACTACACACCCCCTCAGCAGTGGATAACCGGGCGCGTAACGCGCATAATTCCAAGGGAGGACGGTAAGGTCAGAGTGGCAGAAGTCAAAACGGCAGCAGGCATCACTAAGCGCCCAGTACACAAGCTGCTCTACGTACAAAACGTCACTCTCAAAATAGCAATCGTAGAAGCCAGCAGCAGCAATAAATTGTAAAAATTATTAATTCCAAGCCACCCCCTCTCTTTTGTACTATAATTTATAAGGTTTCCGTTCTCTAAAAACGCTTAGAGATTTTTTTCAGTCAATAAAGTTAAAAATTTTAAAAATTTCGAAAATTATAACAATTTTGAAAAATTTGAAAATTATGAAAATATTGAAAATTTTGAGAGTTTGGAAAATTTTTAAAAATGTAGAGTGTAAAAAGTTGAAATTGTTGAAAAACTTAAAAATGTTGAAATTTTTAAAATATTTGAAAACCTTGAAAATTTGGAAATTTTGGAAAATTTTGAATATTTAACGAGAGCAACAGTCGCGCAAAACGCGACAGTGGGATACCCTTCGACCTATGTTCCCGTGTAGTTTAATTTGTTAAATTCATACACATATGCTTTGAAATTAATCCCGACAGATGGCGATCGCGCTTCGCGCTCGCCCGTCTCCCTTGTTAGCTGACAGAAGCACTTGGTTTTATGCTCATACTTTCTTAAATAACTTCTGTGTTTATTGTTCGATCGGATTGTGATTTGGACACTACGTAGATATTTTGTTCAGCTTAGTATATGTTAAAGTCAGAAAGTCGTATCTTATATACAGCGCTTACAAATTAAGTTCAAAAATTAAATTATTGATTTGTGGGGGCGGTGGGCGTGGCACCTAACATTTGAAATAAACTTCATCTGCTTATAGTACACAGGAGTCTTCCTGCCAAGTTTGGTAACTCTAGCTTTTATAATAGCTGAGATCTGTGCGTTCACACAGACAGACGGACAGACGGACAGACAGACAGACATGGCTCAATCGACTCGGCTTGTGATCCTGAGCAAGAATATATATACTTTATGGGGTCTCCCACGCCTCCTTATGCCTGTTACATACATTTGCACAAAGTTAGTATACCCTTTTTTGACCATTTTCAATGGTCGAAGGGTATAAAAATGTAAAAAGTTGAATATGTCGATAATGTTGAAACTTTTAAAAATTTTGAAAATTCTTAAAATTTTGTAAATTTTGGTAAATTCCCTAAATTTTCAAAAAGTATATATATGTACATTTTGAAAATTTTGAAAACTTTGAAAATTTTGAAGTGTGGAGATAATCCTTTTTAATGTTTTATTTTCTTATATGACGCTTTTGTCAATTTGAACAATGTGTTCTTTTAGCTCTCTTAAGCGATAGTGACGCTCTCTCACTCCTCTTGAGTTCCACAACACTATCCTATCGATAGAATTTCCGATAACTTAATTAAGTAACGATAGTGTATCGACAAGGTCACACTTGAATACATAAGACCACTAAGCATCTAACATAGTAATAATTTTAGCATCAGAAAACATGTGTATTTATGTTTACATTTTGAGAACATGGATTGAAAATTCATAATTATATTATATTTTGTAGAGCAAAATTATAATATAAAAAAAAAGTTGTGACAATTATAATTTTTTTTGTATATGAGTTTATGAGTTTACCAATATTGACAAAATTTATGAATTAAAATAAAAAATTCTGAATACATAAATATGTAATTACTAAATAAAATTATCCTCATAGAACAAGTCACATGTTTTCAAAAGTTTTAAAATTTTCGCTGCAAGATAATCATTTTTGTCCACTTTGTCTGTCTCTAGGCTCTCGACGCCGAAACACAAAATTGACTTCAGGCTGCCAGCGCGCTGGCCGAAGCATTTGCCTATTGCCAAACTTCACTAGCAACGCATACATTCATACGCGGGCCGTGCATACATACACGCACACATGGAAACGATCGCACAGCGCAAAGAAGTACGCGCATGCTTATCGTTCCGCTGTCGTTGTGCGACTGACTTCATGCCGCTGTTTGCTGTTTCTGGATTGCTCACCAAAGAGAACTGAAATGCTCACTCATATAACACTTCGTATAACACTTCGCCGGGGGGTCATAATCCACCAAAACCACTCGACCGCTACTTTTCGCTGTTTGAGTACTCTATATGTTAGATGCTTAGTGGTGGTAGTAACAACGCACAGTGAGTAACTCAACAGACTGCCAACAGATGGCGACACTATACATAGCTGAATTGATTTTCGTCGTCCGCGATTTCTTGCACTGTCTAAAACGCTTTGTTCCAAAATTCATAATTTTTTTGTTTTCTTTCACTGCCGCCATAAAGGTCTTTTTTATTAAAGTTGGCACATATTTGCATGGTAAAAATGTGGAGGAATATTTTCCGAAGCCTGGTCACACTGGTCCACTGGATAGCAGATTAAATAAAACAAATTATCGATAGAATTTCCCATTTTTTTTATCCCTTGCGGTAATAAAAATTAAACAAAGAATCGAACAAGAGGAAATGCAGCGCCAAGGGCTTGTAAATGCACCAGTCGCTTCGGCTTCCTACTCAAATTTGGTAACCGCAATATCAAATATAATTTAAAAAGTATATATAATAACATATTTCCCATTCTTTTAAAGGTTGGGTTCATATTCATATTTAATCTAATTGTTGGAACCGGGGCGCTTACCCTGCCTGGAGTATTTGCGATTGCGGGATGGTGGCTCAGTCTTATAGTGATAATATTATTATCAATAATGAGCTATATGACAGTCACTTTCATAATTGAATCCATGGCCTGTGCAAATGCTATTAAAAGTTGGCAGAATCTACAAGTAGCTCATCGTAGTCAGAACGATAATGGCGATGAGCAAAATAATGGTTCCGAGCGGTTTAATAGCACAGATTTTGAAACACTGCCATTAATTAGTCGAAATGAATTTCATTACTATCAGCTGTCATACAAGTTTGAATTGAGTGATATGGCGACGCTGTTTTTCAATGACTTTGGTCGCATTCTGTTTTACTTGTGTTTTGTTGTTTATCTGTACGGGGACTTGAGCATATACTCTGCAGCGGTAGCTAGAAGCCTGCGAGATGTAATATGGTAAGTCTTAATAGCTATACAACTTTAAGCCATAAGTTTACAATACACAAAAACGAATATATACTGTAAATCTATTATAGTTGTTGAGTGTTTATAATAATGAAATTGAAAACGGACCTTTCATAAAGAAGCCTTTGGAAATTTCTATGATGAAACGAACATTACATTTTCTTATATTTCAGTGATCACGTCAACAATTCAGGCATCTCAATTTCTGGTTCAAACTCATTGTACTTCTTTCCTGGAGATTTAATGAGCAATGAGGTTCGCATTTGCTGGGCAAACTATCAAATCTCGCGTCTGGGCATGTACCGGAGTATCTTGATAGTGTTTGCACTCATTTTCGGACCGCTTGTATTCTGTGAAATGCAGAAAACGAAATATCTACAAATAATTACGGCTGTCTTTCGTTGGATGGGTGCGTTATCACAAAAACAAATAAAATCCTTTTTATACATATAACGGGTGCGCCAACAAAAACGGGTCAATAGAAAAGTCTAATAACTTTGAGAGTTTTCAATACATTCAACAAATTTTCTTTTTATTATCAAGATGACCTTTTTACAATTTGTTTGAGCTATTTCCCGAAAACAACATCGATCAAATGACCCCCTTTATTTCGAATACAAAAGCCGGCTCTTTTTTTCGCATTTTTCATCACATTCAAAGCATATCGGGCGTGATAGCTGCCATTTCAGCTCAAATGTTATCTTTTAGATCTTCTAAGGTCTTCGGCTTGTTGGTATCAACTTTGCTCTTCAAAAATCCCCACAAAAAGAAATCTGGCGGTGTCAAATCTGGGGATCTCGGCGGCCAGTCAATATCACCGTTTTTGGATATAACACGTCCCGGGAATTTCCGACGCAGATAGTCTATTGTTGCAGTTGCTGTATGGCATGTAGCACCATCCTGTTGGAACCGGGCGTGGTTTTTGAACTCGTCTGGGATCTGCTACAGTTCCATGTTCAACAAAATTTGAGGATAGACGACGTATCGTATCACTTTTGGGTGCACTACGGTCACAATATTTTCGGCGATATGCACGCTGGGTTAGCACAACTGACCGATTATTATCAATGTAAAGCGACACTATTTCGGCACGTTCTTGAGGGGTATAGCGATACATGGTTGAAATTGTACTGTACTTTACAAAACCGTATCGATGAAGCCGATCAGTTGAAAATTGTCAAAGTTATCTGACTTTTCTATTGAACCGTTTCCGTTGGCGCACCCTGTATTTATTGTCATATTTCCATTTTATTGCAGCGTTTGCGTTTATGATACTTATTGCACTAAAATTGATCATTACAAACGGTCCAAAAGGACAACCAGTTGGCACGAACATCTATGGTCTTCCATCGTTATTTGGCGCCTGTGTGTACTCGTTTATGTGCCATCATTCACTTCCCGGTCTTTTAGCGCCTTTACGAAATAAGAAAATGGCTACAAGGATTTTATTGCTCAATTTTATTGTAATTTGTATGTTTTATGTACTTTTAGCTATGACTGGCATTTTTGCTTTTGAGCGCGTGGAGGATCTTTATACTCTAAATTTTTTGCCTTATGACATGATAAGAAAAGACTTTCTGTCCGCTTTACTTATTGGCATTGATTATTTTCTCTCATTATTTCCAGTTTTCACCTTATCAACCAGCTTTCCCATCATTGCGATAACCCTCAAACAAAATCTTCAAACAATTTTTTTGGATATGTCACGTTATGATAGGTATAATGTATTTGTCCGTGTACTTTTCCCATTGCTTGCAATTATTCCACCATTCTGCGTGACGTTTTTTACGAATAATTTGTCAAGTCTTGTAGCGTTTACAGGAAGCTATGCCGGAGCTGCTATTCAATATATAATACCAGTGTTTTTGGTCTACTTTGCTAGAAGTACGTGTACGGAACTTTTGGGCAGTGGAATTCCAAATCCTTTCCAAAGTCCATTCAAATCTTATTACTGGCTAGGACTGGTACTTATTTGGTCTATCATTTGTATTTTATTAGTGACAGTTAATTTATGTAGCTAACCTAGAATAAGATATTTTATTGTACATTGGCTGTGAAAATATTATTGCATTATGGGACAAATTAACCAATGGGGTTACCTAGTAGTTTTTCATATCAGCTTAGAATATGTACCTTAAGTATAAATACTTTAAACATTGTATACGTCGATTAATCAGAATGCTCGGAGATGGAGTGCAAAATAGAGCCAAAATACTAGCAATTTCACAATCTACATATATGTACATACATGTACATACGTATGTGCGAACATACTTTTGCAAATGCATACATACATATATTAACATTCAACTTTGCACTGTCTTCAGGCCTGGTAAAACTCAAGAGCAACGATTCCAATGTATGTTCAGAAGCGCTGGGAGAGAAGGATCTAAGATGAAAAAATAAGGCACAACATTTTCGACAGCTTTTAAAATCATAATAAGTACTCTTCTTATATTTGAAGTGATTGTATATATTATATATATATAAACTAAGGTTTGCCTTTCAGGGTTAAGATTGTGTTTTATTCATATACATTATTTTCAGTTTATATTTTTAATAGCACTGACCCTCTTCAATAGATATTAACTTTAGATTTTGATTGCTTTGAGTACCGTAAATTGGGTTACATATATTGTTGGCAATAATTGTGTTAACATCTGCTTTTAAAATCCGAAAATTAATGTCTCCATAATCCAGTTGACTGTACAAATAAATCGGTAAACGATTGCTCATCACCCAAACACTTTGGTTTTCCTCGTGATCTAGTTTTAAATCATTTGGAAACTGGATCAAGTTTGAAGTATTGTCAACATCGACAAGTGACGCCAGGTTTGCCCGAATGTAAGGCTTCGCTGTGTCCCAGCACCCAATATTATCTCTATGAACTTGAGTAAAAAACATTACGCCATTTCGCGCTATACCCGATGTAGAAGATTGTCCATAGTAACCACGATCTCCAATTGGAACGAAGAGTTTGCCAGTGTCCACACTATTATTTGTCCAAATGGATTCATCCAGCAGCAAATTTAAAGGCACCATGAATTCCTGAAATAAACCCAAAAATTCGGTAGGAGTATATAATTTACTGTCTTCGCTGTATCCTGTTGTATTGGAGTGGCACATTCGTGTCTTACCTTGAAACTGGCCATTGGATGAAAATATAAGAGTCGCTCATTGAATTGGCTAAGACTCATGCCAAAAACCCCGTCAAGCCATTGAAAATTTAAGCCATAAATATTAAAGTCAGAAGCACCCGGATTTGGTGAGAAGTTATAGTTGGTCACTCGCCAACTTCTGTTTTTCGCAAGGCTATAGACAACAATGCCAAACCGCCAAACATCTGTGACGAAAACATGCGCATCGTCACAGTTTCCTTTCTGCACATCTACAGCAATGTTCGAGTGCAATGAGTCCTGCTTTACTTGTGAAGAAGGCAGCTCGTATCGAACGACGATTTGGTCCGAAGTCAAATCGAAGGCAATAATTTTTGGAGGACAAATTTGATTTAATCGAATCGTTGCGTTTACAATTCCCGAATCAATTACCCACAGCCGATTACACTGAGCATCGATTGTAGTACGGTAAACCGATATGAGCTTAGAACAATCGGCATTATAGGGGCTGCTGTGTGATTGCCAATCGGGATATGGCCGCATCTGAGGACTAATTTCCTTTGTAGGATACTTAACGGTTACTAAACTTGCTGGCACACCATCTTTCCAGCGCGGTGTTGTTATAAAGATTCGATTACCATATACATCGATGCCCAAAGGTAAATTATTTTTTGGAATAAAGTCCCTTTAACAAAAATAATAAATAAACGATTAAATTATTTCTCTGCATTCTCTAAAAAGTTTTCTGCTTACACCGCTTCACTATATACTTATATTGGAAACTGTTCTACAAAAATAATCTCACCAGGTCTAACACAGAAAAGATTCCATGACTTACTTCTTTGTCTCCTTTTTCTTCTTCTTTGATCAGTGCAAACGCAAGCACAGAAATAGCTATAAATTTTTTTCAAACCTATTTTTACCGATTGTTTCAGTACTTGTTATATATAATAAAGAGTTTTACACCATTATTCATGTTTTTGTTTTTAATAACCTTTTTAATTTTCGACTGATTGGTCCAATGAAAGAAATAGAAAGTGATTTTCTGATTTTGATGAAAGTGAAAAACTACATAAAAGTTACTGTATGATTTGATTGCTGCAAGGCAGGCTTATGTTATAATTGTAGTAGCAAAATCACAAAAATATCCACATATTACCAATTACCATATTACCGATTAACTATGTATGAATGTGTAAATGTGAAAGAGAATTGAGAGCGTTCATAACGTATTTTTATTAAAACTAGGCGAAGGGTATCTAAATTTTCACAACGAATTAAACTGAACTGATTATCGTTCCATTTACCCGTTTATTATGGCCGCTTGTCTTTCCACAAAAGTGGGATACTCAAAATCTAAGTACTTCCACTCGTTAACAATTTGAAATACTGGCGATTTCTGATTATTATTGTTCTTTTGGAATGCAAAGGCAGTCTCAAATGAGTCCGCTAATAAAAAGTATTGAAGGAAAATGATACAAAAACAACGAATTGTAAAAAAAACCGACTTCATTCTTCTCTTAAAAACTGGTTATCTGAATGTAATAAACTAGTGCTTGTATTTTATTGCAATGCACCCGAAACACGATCGACAGACCCGTCTTACGCACCAAAAACAACTGAATAGATGTGAAGGTTTTTCTCTTTTAAATAGTTTGCATACCCTGCCTATTTTAAAATTTTCAAAAAGGGTATCATGCAGACTTCTTAAATCAAAATAAAAATTTATTAAGAAGTTCACATTCTTAAATTAAATACTTGATTAATTCAAAGTAAAAATTACTATTTTGCATACGTCTATTAATTGATTATCGTCATAATGATTTTATTTAGATTAATTGTGTAATTGAATTGAATATTAAATTTAAAAGTATTAAATATTTCAAATTATTTTGATATTTTTCTATTTGTGATATAATTGCCAAATGGATCCACAAAACCACGCATGCGTACTTAAATGCCTTTGCCAAGTTCCACTAATGTATATACATACATATATATGTTTGTAGGCATTGCCTGTACATATACGTACCTACACACTTTTGCTAATATGTATGTACATTCACTCATGCAAGTCGATTTTTCAATTGAATTACTCTGTTCGTTGTATGACGAATAATTTATAGATCAGTCATTAAAACAAGTGTAAAAAAATTATAAAAATTAAAGAAAAGACAATATAACACACTATGAAACTCAAAGGAAATTAAATGTTCTTTTAAACTCGTATAATGGTGAGTTGCGCCAAATTTTACCAAGTGCACATCCTGAAAAAATCGATAAATGAAAACTTTTTAAAACAGTCTAGTATAGCTATATTTCATTGCGTTAGAGACTGTTTTGAATTAATATAGTAAAGGGCATCGTAATGTGTCTCCACACAATAATAGGTATTATAACTTTTTTCGGCAGACCCTACAAAGTTTAGTATTTTCACATGTATGTATGTTCATATATTTTTTCATATATTCTTGTCAATAGACAAGTCGACTGAGCCATGTCCGTTGTGTGTTTGTTTGTCTGTTTAAACATCAAGATCCTAGTTATTATTATACCAGCTTAATTTAAATATGGTATGTATACTTTAAGCGAAACAAGTTTATTTTAAATGTTTGATGCCCATTGCGCATGGAAATCAATAGTTACATTTTTATTTCGATTTGTAAGCGATGTATAAAACATAATTACAACTTTCTGATTTTGATATATTCTTAAATTACTACAGTTTCTACCTTTATTCGAATTTTAATCCGATCGAGCAATAAACACAGAAGTTATTTCAGTCACCTTTGTGCCAAAAGTAGAAGTTTTTGTTACAAAACTAGTTAGTCAATTTGTTACGGTTTTTCAAAACTGAGCAAAGGGTATCTGCCTGGTTTATCTGGTTTATATTTTAATTTTAAAAAAAATTCGACCAACAAATTTTACTTCTTAATTTTATAGTAAAATGTAAATAATCTTATTAAAAAGGCATCAATATTTATGGTAAAGGTTAAAAAGCTGCATGCGTCACCGATTTTGTTTGAAGTGGCCGCTTCTAGTTTTTTTTAAATTGAATTTTGAAAATAATTAAAGTAAAACGTCACAATGATTCGCACAGTGGAATACAAGCGATTTATTTCAAACGAAATGTTATTTAGACATAATAATGTTTTATTTTATGAGTTGCATAATGGGTAAGAATTTCGGGGCCTGCAACTGATGTTTAGATGTTTAAAAGCTCAATATGCTTTCAGAATATCATAAGTGTGCTGCAAACAAAGTTTTTTTGTTGACATTTTTGAAAAAATAAAATTGCGCGCGCCTTATTAATTTTTTTCAAAAATTGTTTGCCTGCAGCGCGCTGTATTTTCTAAGCACTTTGAATTTTCTTGCTTGCTCAGTTTTCATTTCAAATGAATCGGTTTATTGGACACTGTACCGTCACAAAATGTTGTAGGCAGACTGGCGCCTTGCAGAAAAAGGCAACAACATAATACATGTGAATTTAATTATTTTCAAAATTCAATTAAAAAAAATCGAGAAGCGACCACCAAATAATTCTTTAAGCTAAAATCATGATAAATATTGTCATATCAGTAAAAAAAATTTAAACAAATTCGGTAACGCAGGCAGCTATTTAACCTTTACCATATTTATAAAGCCATGGACTATTGAAAATAGTTAAAAAGTGTATACTAACTTTAAGAACAAGTATGTAACAGTTCCCGTAAAGAATATACACATATTATTGATCACAAGACGAGTCGATTGATGTCCGTCTGCCATCTGCTGTCTGTCTGTCCGTCCATTTAAGCATCAAAATCTCAGCAACTAAAAGATTTCAGGAACTAACTAAGACTTCTTCTTATAATTGAGCAAAGGGTATTGTGTTTGCTTGTAACATTCGTCAGGTTTTTGATTGTACATGTTACATCTTTTTGGACAAACGTATTGTAGCAGACACTTTCTTAACATTTTGAATGATAATATGTACATTTTCCAGATCGAACAGTAAAGGTCGAATTTTGCAATGAATCCTGTTGGTGGAGAACTATTGATGGGGCTGACAACGGCGCAGCGTCCTCGAATTGGAAATGGAAATGCTGCAGAGTATAATACGCTAAGCATTTCAGTTGGAAGCGGACGAAGAAAATCGCTCAGTTATCATCCGTCACAGTTATCGCTCAAATCGAATGATTCAGATACTACTGGTTCTGGAGCAGTAACAGTAGCAGGTGGTACTTCGGAATTATCATCCGCTGGCCGGTTCAGCCCTCACCCAAATGAATTATTTTTGCCACAGTCGGTTAAATTAACAATTGCGCCGCAGGAGAAGTTTGATGAAACTTTAATGAATAGCAGCCTACATCCGCCACCCTCGCCAGCGCCCAATAGCGATTCCCACATGACTGGTCATATGCAGCCACTCAACCTCAACCATTTTCATGGGCCTTCCCAAACGCATATCGCTTCACATGTTCATTCGCAGGTCCACTCGCATACCCATTCACATGCACATTCCCATCCTCATTCCCACTCCCATCTGCACCCTCATTTGCAATCTCAGATTTATCCACTCTCGTCTTCCAACTCGATATCGTCACTTTGCACCAGCAATTCGGGCACTAGTGTCCCGGTGGCGGCGTCACAGGCGCCACATAAAGTACATAACGTACGATCCATGTCACCCAATTCCAAGATTCGCTTGGAACGTTATCGAGAACCAGGCCAGAAGTCTCCTGCTTTATCTGGCGCCTCTACTGGTCGTTATTACCCAATGTCGTCGGTAGGCAGCAACTATTTGGCTACCACGGTGCACACGCCAGTCAAACGGTACGTGCCGACTCCGCCGGCAACAGCCGATTCGTACGCAGAGCAGTACGTTAACATGCCACTGGCCTACAATTATCGGGCCAAATCTGTATGCTGCCATTTGCCGAACGAAACAGAGTCTGTCACGAAGAGCGCACAAACTTCCTCAGTTGCGAGGAGCTGTGCTTGTAGCTCAGATATAATCATTGGCATTTCACCGGAAACGCAATCTCCCAGCGCCTGCTCACCTAAACTACGTTTAGCCGCTGACACAGATTCCATGGTCGGTTTGCAGACTTCGACTGAGGGCAGCACCACCGGGGGCACCTGTTTGCACTGTAACACAACACGACGGACAACTGGAGTGCACCAGACTACACAGACGACAGGCCCTATTAGTCCAGTGCCGGTAGCGGTGCACCTACCGCATACCCCATTGCTTGTATCTGCGATAAAGCAACAGCAGCATCACCAGGAGCGAGACCGGGAACAGGAGCAACAACAGCAGCAGCAATTGATGATGACACTTTCGCCAGCGGCAATCGCCGTCGAGTCGAGACAAGCTAGCTCCAATGGGAATACCATTTCATTTTCTCGGCAGCCGTTGTATTCAGCTCCGCAGCAAGCGCTGCAAATGATACCCCATCAGCAACATCCACATTCTCACCAACAACAGCAGCAACTACAGCAACAACAGCAGCAACAACAACAACAGCCCCATCGCTATTCCTGCAAAAAACGTCTCGGCATCTACATGCGGTGTGAGCTGTCTCGCTTTTTTGGCGTTGAGTTGCGTAGTGAAGAATCAGATTTTGCGTTATGGCATGGACGCCATCGACGCTTAGCCATACGACGCTTCGGTTCCTTTACTTACAACACAGACGTAATGGAGTATTCTGATACAGCGACCGAGCGGCCGGATATACTGCCAACGCAGCAGCAAAATAGAGATATGTCTGAAGATGGACTAGGAACCGAGCGCGATTTTCACGCAGGTGAATTTGTGGAGCGCAAGGCTACCGTAGCCAAAATGTTCATGACCAGTTTCGGCTACATAATCAACATGTTTAACCGCCAGTCGAAAGAGTTTGAGCACGGTCAGGGACATATTGTCGGCAAGCGACAACGACAACGCCAATGGTCGCGCAGCTTTGCTCCCATTCGGGAGCAAACTAGTCTAGACCTAGAGGCTGAGTCTAACCTGGCATCTTTAATCGAAGATGAACTCTTCTTCGATATGCCTAGTGACGGGGCCGTTTCCGGCTCTACTACAAACGAAGAAGTGGGCAATAAAACAAATAATCAACAAGGATTAAACCTGGATGGCGTCTACATGAGCGAGCGGCATCACAATGGCTGGCGCACAACAGCCCTAACAGGCAGTAGTGACGTCAATTTAATAAGCAGCCAGGAGCCAGCGTTACATCATCATCACCAGCAGCAACAGCAACATCAGGCTCATCTGTTAGCCAGTTCGGCGCAGGGCCAATTCGTCGCTGCGCTGCGAACGTCAAATTCGACAACAGCAATAAACCGCGGCTCACGTATAACAGCTCAACTGCTCGACGGGGTACTTGAGAATTCACGGCGGCCACAGTTGCGACAAATTAAATACTTTTCGATTGATGATCTAGATGATCGAACAGATCATCGCCCCTTTTTCACATACTGGATAAATACAGTTCACATTGTTGTACTGATTTTGTCGCTTGTCTGTTACGGCATCGCTCCAATTGGATTGGGTGTTGAACAGAAGACTGGTCAAGTGCTTGTGACCAGCTTAAGTCTGCAAACAGTGCAACATGTGGAGCAGCGTAACTTATGGATCGGACCACGCAACAATGACCTTGTCCACATGGGTGCAAAGTTTTCTGCTTGCATGCGGCGAGATATAAAGATTATCGATGTACTTACTAAAACCAGAAGACAGGAGCGAGAAACCGCATGCTGCATACGAAACGATGATTCTGGCTGTGTGCAGAGCTCACAAGCTGATTGTTCCATCCGCGGCCTATATCCTACAGTACGTAACAGATATAAAATAAATACAACACACATCGTTCCCCTTAATAAAACAGTTTCGCATATTTTTCAGAAATCCATATCAACTTGGAAGAAATGGTCACCAGGTGAGTCTGGACCTGGTGGCCGAATATCGGGTTCTGTTTGTGGTCTAGATCCCAAGTTTTGCGATGCGCCTGCCTCTATAGCTCCATACGAGTGGCCCGACGACATCACCAAGTGGCCAATATGTCGGAAGACAAATTCATTTTCGCAACGTTATCGCTATAAGGACCATACTGCCGAGCATATGGTGTGCGAGGTTATCGGACACCCCTGTTGCACAGGACTGTACGGCGAATGCCGGATAACGACACGAGAATATTGTGATTTTATAAACGGATATTTTCACGAAGAAGCATCACTCTGCTCGCAGGTTCTGTTAAGCTTAAAAACTTTCTTTACTTACTGATTATATATATTTTAATTATACGTTTAACACCAGATATCCTGCCTAAATAACGTCTGTGGCATGTTCCCGTTTATATCTTTGGAAATTCCTGATCAGATTTACAGACTACTCACTTCATTATGCATGCATGCGGGTGTTCTACACCTTGTTATAACACTCATCTTTCAGCATTTGTTTCTTGCCGATTTGGAGCGTTTGATTGGAACAATACGTACCGCCATTGTCTACATTATGTCGGGAATGGCTGGAAACCTTACCAGCGCAGTGTTTGTACCACATCGACCTGAGGCAAGAATTATTTATATCCCCAATTACCATGGAATTAATTTTTAGTAGCTTTTTAATGGGTATTCTAACTTTACGCGTGGATATACATATATATTTTTTTATATGTATGTTTTCTATTTATATATTTTTTATATATTTTATATTATTTACCCTTGCGTAGGGTTTGCAACACACCCCAGGACACATCTCCGACCCTATAAAGTATATACATATATTCTGAATCAGCATCAGGCAAGGAATTGAACTAACCGTTTGTCCGTCTGTTGCAACGCAAACTACTCTCCAGTTTGAAACTACACGTGCTTCTCATTGCCACACGCTGTATATAAGTCGGAACAAGCCGCATTGGACCAATATATCGTATAGCTGCCATACGAACTATCGTCCGATTTTGGTTATTTGTTAAGATTTTGCAACCAAAATAAGAAACAATCTTGAGATCTCAACGTTCAAACAGACAAACGGACAAGGCTCAATCGACTAGTACAAATAATAATTGAGTAAAAATATGACTAGTTTTTGGGGTCTGATACGTCTCTTTATGCATGTTACATAAATTTGCCTAAAGTTAGTATACGTTTGAAATTTTTCAATGATTTAGGAAAAGTTGACACAAGAAAATAGAGATTTATAGAAAGTTATATTTTGAGTTATTTAATACTAGTAATACTAGTTTATTAATTCACTTATTATATTGTGTGTGTAGCTGTTTGTTCGCGCATTTACTGTAGTGTATGCGATTATAGCTTAATTCACATTTTGTTTACCAATAGGTGGGACCATCTGCCTCTTTGTGCGGAGTTGTAGCCTCGCTGTTGGCCTTACTTATTTGGATGCATTGGAAACACCTACAAAAACCGTATGTGGCGCTTTTTAAACTTCTGGTACTGTGCTCGATGCTTTTCGGCATTGGCACATTGCCGTATCAGCTTAATTTCGCAGGATTAATGGCTGGCGTTGCTTGTGGGGCGTTTCTCACTATATCGCTGGTCCCGTTTGCATCATTCACCAAATACGAACGCAGAAAAAAGGTTTGCTATAACCAAACTGTTCTTGACTTACAAGTTTTTAATCTGTATTTTATTATCGTAGATTAACCTCATTTGGACTTGCATCTTGTTCCACGTCTTTATGTATACAATGTTATTTGCTACTTTCTACATTTATCCAAGCGAGTTTAGTAAACTTAACTTTATCGATGATCTGTTTGGCAGTGAGAACGAAAATAATTTTATAAGCGTCAGAAATGGCAATCATGCACTGCACAATAGCAGTGACATTATTAGCAGCACCAGCCGAAGACACGCCCAGACTCAAAAGCCACAATTTTATTATCATCACCACTCGGAGGACATAATTAGAAATAATGTGCCTTTAACCCAGGACACCAGCATCTCGGTAAAGTCATAGCATAAAAACAATAATTTCATGTATTTTCTATTTAACACATTTATATTTAGCACATTTTTTCAGAACCACAACATCAGAAAAGATCTTTGATTTGGACAGACGACATATATAAGAATTCGTTTAGCTACAATTCAAACTCTGGTTCCAAATTCAACTACAGCACGATTGATCAAAATATGCGAAGAATCAAGGAAACGTTCGACTTAATACCTTCAAGTTCAGCTTTAAATCAAGGATTCGAGCGAATATCGAACAAAAATAAGAAAAACAACAATAGCTACTCGTTCAATATATTTAATAAACCATCAGTCAACCTAAAGAATATAGCAAATATGAGTGACACAAACTCAAAAGCAGTTTAAAATACTTATTTCAATTGAACAAAGATATAACAACGCAAATAAACAAAATAACGTTGTAAATACTCAAATACTCATATTATACATATAGTTACAATAATAAATAAATTATTGCATGTACAATTTATTTCCAAATAAATTTTGAAACAATCAATTAATGAGTGTAAAATGGACTTTCAGTATTGTCTTGAACTATGGGAGTCATCATGTTTAATAAATATTATCATAATATTATAGTCATAAGCTCGAATACGCTGGTTAACATAAGCGTAAGCTTTCATATAGGACATTTCATATGTGTACATTCCCATTCATCAAAAGTTGGACAACTATATTCTTTAACTTTCAAAGAGAAATTTAGATTTCTATATCCACAGGATAGAAGGGAATTACGACTTCTTGCCATCCTATTTTAATGCGCACGGCTAGCCACCATGGAAGTTATTCATGAAATAATTTTATGGTGGGCGTACGGATTTCAAAGGAACCGGATGCAAGAATACCATGCCGAAGGTAGAATATTTTGTTTCATTATATGATTTTAAACAAGTTACGCCTATTAATTTTTATACATTTAATATTTTATATAAAATACTTTAGTGCGGTATAATAGCGAATACCTTTTTATTTGTGATTATCGATATCGATTACAATTAGTGTTTCCATCAAGTATGATATCTTTGGCATGTCAAAGGTTAACTTAAACTAACTAAGTAGATTATAATAAACAAATTTAAATACCCATAGGGTAGAAGGCTGTTATAATTATTAATTGTGTCGTCAGGTGTATGCTTTACACGGCCACGTCCTTCGAATAAAAAACTTGAATAATTCGATTTTACTTTATAATTTCGCGTTGTTTTGTTTACCTTGAGTTCCACTCCACGACCCCTAGTACTTGATTCTCCAGCACGCTGACTCCTTTTGGCTGAAATGGATTTGGTAAAAATCTGGAGATCGGCAAAATTTGCCCGAGTTAAAAAACAGTGCTTGGTTTTGTTTAAAGCTATTAGGATAGACACTATCTGACAGTTTAATATTTTTGATAACAGAAACAGAATGATGGAAAGCCAATACCTTTTTTTATAGACCTCTTCTACCTCCTCCATGTTACCCACCAAAACTCATTTTTTATTTGAACGTTAATGGAAAATCACAATTTTACGAGAAATCCAAATAAATAATAAGTGCGGAGATCTAGGGATGGACACATTTAAAAACAGTGAAGTATTTTTTATTTAAAAACAATGAAGTATTTTTTAGTCACACTAAACTAAGTGTGATTTTTCATCGGCACAATCGATATTCGTAAGAAATATCGCATATAATCGTAACATCGTAGAATTTTAAATATATCGAGAGAAATAGAGATACACGATTATATTGTTCATTTGTATCGCAACTCATTCGCACAAAATAGAGGTAGGTGAAGGGTGACGTCATTGAAATGTATAAATAAACCTATTAAAAAATAAGTGCTTAAGAAGTTTATCCAGAATTTAAATGAAATTGTAAATTACAGTTGGTTGCAATGCAATACATATATGAATAGAAATGTATCTTTAATACATAATCACAATATGTATTTGTAAACACAAAATGTATATGTACGTGTATGTGTTTGATTATATGTATGCAAATGTATGGTTTCACGACTTTTTATACGTAAATATTGAAACGAAAAAGAAAATTGTACATACAAATGCATGGTTGTGTGCGAAGTGAATTGTATACATACACAATACTAGCCTACTAACAATCTTTTTATTCCGCCTGAAGAAAATTAATTTAAAATCATGATTCTTGGGGAGCCACAAAAGGAACACGAGATACAACAAAAACAAGCGAAAAGCCAAGGACAAGGGGATATAGCGAAAACAAGAAAAACCACAGCTCAGGATAGCAAACTGATGGACAACGGAAACGTAGACAAAACTAATGGCAATGCAAAACTTCAAAAACAGGTATAAATTAAAGAAGACGTTTCAACCTACGCATTTAAAACACAAATCACAAATGCTAATATTGTTAAAAAACAACATGATAAATATAATTGTCAAGTTAAATATGAAAATAACAAATTTGGAGCAGTCATACTAGCTCAAACATTGAAATGAGATCATATTACGACTGATACACACACTAATAAGCACTTGTTAATAGCACACATGTATACATACACATACATATATACATATGTATTTGGAAAATCGTTGAACGCAGAATATTCCGATGGACCTACACACATATGTACATATGTATTCTATAAAAACTTGAAGTCGTACTTGTATTCATTTGTATGCGTGAGGTCAGGTCTGTGGAAACATGAACTACTTGTGATTCATTCAACGTTAATTACATTAAAGTGTGTTTAATATAAAAACACTTAGTTCAAGAGTTCGATTTGCATGAAGACTAATTTGTATATTTTTGTAGAACGATTCAACGATATCATTTCTACGCGCCGCTCGCAGCGGTGACCTTGGCAAAGTATTAGAATTCATCAATGGTGGACTTATCACTGACATAAACACTTGCAATGCGGTAAGTTCTGTTTATAATTTAATTTTCAGATGCATTTCGAATAATGTATATAATTTGTATGTAAATATATTACAAAAGAATCCGGTAATTGTGTAAAACTCAATTTTGGTGAAAATGTACCATTTTGTATCGGCGGCTGAAGAAAAAGTATGTGAATAGCTTTCCCGGCTTACCGACTCGTAGTTTTCGAAATATCACATAATAAGGCATTAATTTAAAATAGATGTATAATATAATAAGAAGCAATTAAGAATGGCTACATTCTGTATAAGCATTGTATATTTCCGATATATAAAATGTCGAAGTTGTATCAAAATCGGGCAACATAATCTATATAAATGTATGTATCTGCCAATGGAACGATTCGAAATGAGATATTGTCTACAGCAATTCTTTGATCTTTTAACGAACATACATATGAATAATATTAAGAAATTTTCAGCCTTTCCATTATTAAAAATGGAAAAAAGGGTATACTTACTTTGTGAAAAGCGTTGTAAAAGGCAGAAGGAGCCTGGATAGACCCCACAAAGTATATATTCTTGCTCCGGATCAAAAGACGAGTCGAGTCCGTTGTTACCCTGTCTTTCCGTTCGTTTAAACAACGAGATCTCAGCTGTTACAAAAAAGCTGGAGACACATAATTTGGCATGACATCATTATTATTTTCTGTCTGATATTCTTATTATAATTTTAAGTCAGTGGGTAAATTGTATAGTCAACACATATTGCTTAACCACAAAGTTCTGCATAGTTTAACCGAATTTTCCAATTTGTATTTAATTAATAATTTAAATATTTTATTATCCATTTTAAAAATACAAATTAATGTTCTTCTAGAACGGATTAAATGCATTGCATTTAGCAGCCAAGGATGGATTTGTCGACATTTGTAATGAACTGCTTAAAAGAGGTATTCAAGTGGATAGTGCTACAAAGAAGGGCAATACTGCATTGCATATAGCATCACTAGCTGGTCAGCAAGCAGTCATCAAACAGCTCATCCAGTATAATGCAAACGTAAATGTGCAGTCTTTAAATGGGTTTACGCCACTATACATGGCTGCCCAAGAAAACCACGACGTCTGCTGCCGATTGCTTCTGAGTAAGGGCGCAAATGCTTCCCTTGCCACTGAGGATGGCTTTACTCCGTTGGCCGTTGCGATGCAGCAAGGGCACGAAAAGGTAGTGGCGGTACTTTTAGAGAGTGATGTGCGTGGCAAGGTGCGGCTGCCGGCCTTACATATTGCCGCAAAAAAGAACGATGTCAATGCAGCTACAGTTCTACTTCTGCACGACACCAATGCTGACATCGTATCTAAGTCCGGCTTTACACCTTTGCACATTGCTGCGCATTATGGAAATGTGGAGATTGCCAGTCTGCTGTTGGATCATGGGGCCGATGTCAACTACACCGCCAAACATAATATAACGCCGTTACATGTGGCCTGCAAGTGGGGTAAAGCGGCAGTTTGCAATCTGCTATTGTCGCGAGCGGCACGCTTCGACGCTACTACCCGTGATGGTCTCACTCCATTACATTGCGCCGCGCGGTCAGGTCACGTTGAAGTCATTAAACTTCTGCTGGATATTAACGCTCCAATTTTGTCGAAAACCAAGAATGGACTCTCGGCCCTACACATGTCGGCACAGGGGGAGCACTATGAAGCGGCACGTCTGCTTCTTGATCATAAGGCGCCCGTGGACGAGGTTACCATTGATTATCTAACAGCTCTTCATGTGGCCGCCCACTGTGGTCATGTGCGGGTAGCTAAACTATTGCTCGACTATGGCGCCAATCCGAACTCACGCGCCCTCAATGGCTTTACGCCATTGCACATTGCCTGCAAGAAAAATCGCATCAAAGTTGCAGAAATGCTTCTGAAGCATGGCGCGAACATTTCCGCCACAACTGAATCTGGTCTAACCCCTTTGCATGTGGCCAGCTTTATGGGTAAGTCGGGTCATTCCATTCAAGAAGTAACGAAAATAAAATGTATGATTTACATGTAGGTTGCATGAACATTGTTATCTATCTACTGCAACATGACGCTAATCCCGACATGCCCACTGTGCGCGGCGAGACCGCACTTCATTTAGCAGCGCGTGCCAACCAGGTCTCGAAACTGATATAAATCGATATTGAATTTTTATTAATAAATTTTATTATTTTAGACGGATATTATTCGAATATTACTGCGAAATGAAGCACAAGTGGATGCAGTTGCTCGAGAAGGCCAGACGCCGTTACACGTAGCGTCGCGTCTGGGTAATATTGATATAATTGTGCTGATGTTGCAACATGGTGCACAGGTTGATGCGCGCACCAAAGATATGTATACTGCGCTGCATATTGCTGTCAAAGAGGGACAGGAAGAGGCTTGTCAGCTGCTCATAGAGAATGGAGCACAACTTGATGCAGTCACTAAGAAAGGATTTACACCTTTGCATTTGGCTGCCAAGTATAAAATGGCCAAGGTAGCGAATATGCTGTTGCAGAAGGGTGCTCCTATTGACTGTCAGGGAAAGAATGATGTGACTCCGCTTCATGTAGCAACGCACTACGATCATCTACCGGTGTTGCAGTTGCTTCTCGAACGTGGTGCCTCCACGCAAATAAGTGCGCGTAATGGCCACAGTGCATTACATATTGCAGCCAAAAAGAACAACGTTGAAATCGCCCAGCAGCTGCTGCTGCACGGTGCAGATGTTAGATCCTTGAGCAAGTCAGGATTCTCACCTCTGCATCTTGCGGCGCAGGAGGGGCACCTGAACATTGTGCAGTTACTGTTGGAGAACGGTGCTGATGCCAATATGGCAGCAAAAAATGGGTTGACACCTCTGCATCTGGCTGCACAAGAAGGGCATGTTGCAGTTTCGCAGATTTTACTGCAAAACGGTGCCAATATTTCAGAGCGTACCAAAGCAGGCTACACCCCTTTGCATATAGCGGCCCACTACAATCATATCGATGAGATCAAATTTCTGCTCGAAAATGATGCTAACATAGAGATGACTACAAATGTCGGCTATACCCCATTGCATCAGGCTGCCCAGCAGGGCCATACAATGGTTATTAATCTACTGCTACGTCACAAAGCAAACCCGAATGCAGTAACTAATGTGAGTAATATAATATTAGTATTTTTATTAAACAAATTTCTGTATAATTTAGCAAGCATGGTTAAGGCATGGCTAGCAGATGTCTGTTTATCAAGATCTTCATTTTCTTTTTTGATAAAATGTAAACAGTAAGGCAGTAGTGCAGTTTTCCATGTTTAAGGTATTGAAATGTATAAAGTAGGCTCAGCCCATACATATACATACATATGCAATAAACTACGATCAGTTTCCCAAAATTAAAATTTTATTTATTTGCAATTGATTGTAGTACATTCAATTTCTACAGTTAAATAATAAAGTAAATATATATATAGAGTTTCTTGTTGCTGACAGTAAATTATATTTCGTACCAACCGAAAATGCATGTAACTATAACAGTATTCTTGTATATACATATATATAATTAATATATATACGAGGTGTGTTCAAAAAATATCACAAATTTTGAATTTTCGCGGGTTACGTATAATCGAATTTCGATTTTTTTTTTTGTTTTGTTATGTTGGGACACTCTTCCCGAACATCTGTACCAAGTTTCAACAAAAAATTCTATATTTTTTGTTTGGTTGTGAGAGGCGTAAAGATTATAAGTGTTTTGCGTGCTCGCCGATTTTTTGCTATCGAAAAATATGGATCAAAGGATTTGCATAAAAAATGATAAAATAAAGTGCTCCGAAACACTTGAAATTTTGACAGTGGCATACGGTGAAACTGTTCTATTAAAATAAATGTTTACAAGTGGTACAAACTCTTCCAAGTTGGCCGAGAAGATGCCAATGATGAGCCTCGCTCTGGACGCCGAAGCACGTCAACAACTGATAAAAACGTTCAAGCAGTGAAGAAAATTGTTTTGGAAAATCGTCGAATGACTATCAGAGAAGTTGCTGAGGATGTCGATATAGTGCTTGGCTCGTGCCATGAATTTTTTCTATCGTTTTGGGCATGAGACGTGTGTCAGCGAAGTTTGTTCCAAAATTGCTAAATTTTGACCAAAAGAACCGTCGCATGAGCAGTGCTCAAGAGCTGTTGAATGACCCAGATTTACTCAAAAGGGTCATAACTGGTGACGAATCATGGGTAGATGGTTATGAAATCGAAACCAAAGCCCAATTGTCCCAATGGAAGAGCCCATGTGAGCCACGACCGAAAAAACAAAAATCGGCGAGCACGCAAAACACGTATAACCTTTACGCCTCTCACAACCAAACAAAAAATGCTATACACTTGAAACTTGGTACAGATGTTCGGAAATCGAAATTCGAATATACGTAACCCGCGAAAATTCAAAATTCGCGATACTTTTTGAACACCTCGTATCTACTAATTTTAAAGAAAATCCCAAAAATTTGAAAAAGTCCATATCGTTTTATATTGGATAGAATGGTCAAACCGCTTTAAGTATAGCTCATAGTCTGGGATACGTCACGGCGGTTGAAACTCTGAAGGTGCTCACAGAGACATCTGTTGTCAATACAGCGACTGGATTGCTAGAGGAGAAGTACAAGGTGGTAGTACCAGAATTTATGCACGAAACATTACTTTCCGATTCTGAGGACGAAGGTAGCGATGAGCATTTGGATCATAACCAATATAAATACATGGCGACCGATGATCTAAAGATCGCAAACGAACACGATAACCAAAATTTTGATACAACGAATGCCGAGCAGGATCAGCACGATGGACGGAATATTGAAGGAGGTGGTTATTGACATGTGATATTTACTTTTTTAAAAGACTATTTTATATATATTATTTTATAGAAGTTACGAAAATACTCGAAAGAACCTTAAATTCATCAACAACGGAGAGACACGCCGATAACGTAGCCATTTTACGACCGCCAGTTCATCTAGGGTGAGTTCAAACTTATGTTGGTTATCGATTTCAAAACATTCTTTTTGTACAACTTTTTAAAAAAAAATCAATGTGAACTCTCCCGTTTTTACAAACAACATAAATTATAAAAAAAATAAACAATCTTATTTATGTGACAGGTTTCTAGTTTCCTTCCTTGTTGATGCTCGCGGTGGTTCAATGCGTGGTTGTCGACACAGTGGAGTCCGCATCATTGTCCCACCTAAGGCTTGCGCTGAGCCAACACGGATAACATGTCGCTATGTTAAGCCTCAAAGGGTGATCAATCCGCCACCCCTGATGGAGGGTGAAGCACTTGTCAGTCGTGTACTGGAATTATCTCCAGTAGAAGGCAAATTTTTAAGGTAAGATAAGATCAATATCAGCAAAAAAGGCATTATAAAGATCAGATTCCTAAAATTGTACACCAAGAATTGAAATGAATTAGTTAAAACGTGAAATACTAATATCATATGTAGATATGGACATATGAGCTCATGAATGTTCTTGGATCAAGCTTATTTTAAATTTAAATTTTCAAGTTCAACTCTTGCAAATGATTATTATCTTTTTCTATTTGAAGCCCAATTGTTCTGGAGGTACCACACTTTGGTTCACTGCGCGACAAGGAGCGTGAAATAATTATATTGCGTTCTGATAACGGTGAAAGCTGGCGCGAGCATAATATTTTTGAAAACGAAGAATTACTTGAATCATTCAGTGAAAAAATTTTAACGGATGCGAATCCATTAGAGGATTTGAACACCAGTCGAATTGTTCGAATTGTCACCCAGAATGTGCCACATTTCTTTGCGGTAGTGTCGCGAATACGCCAGGAAGTCCATGCAATTGGACCGGAGGGGGGCACCGTATTTTCAATGGCCGTGCCCCAAGTGCAAGCGATTTTCCCGGCGCATGCGTTGACAAAAAAAATCCGGGTAGGGGTTCAGGCACAGCCTGTCGATCTCATTGGATGTTCGAAGCTCCTCGGTCAGGGCGTAGCCGTATCTCCAGTGGTCACAGTTGAGCCACGGCGCCGCAAGTTCCACAAGGCTATCACACTAACTATTCCCGCGCCAAGAACGTACAACGAGGGAATGGTTAATGTTCCGTACGTTGGCGATAGCAACGCTAGTGCAGCCTCTACTTTGCGATTATTATGCTCAATAACCGGGGGACAGAATCGAGCTATTTGGGAGGATGTAACCGGATCGACACCGTTAGCATTTATTAAAGATACTGTCAGCTTTACCACGACTGTATCGGCACGCTTCTGGCTGATGGATTGCCGCAATGTTGCTGATGCCGGTCGTATGGCGACGGAACTCTACACCTATATGGCACTAGTGCCATTTGTGGTGAAGTTTGTGGTTTTTGCAAAGCGTATTTCCACAACAGAGGCTAAAATATCCGTGTTCTGCATGACGGACGACAAGGAGGACAAAACTCTGGAGCATCAGGAATATTTCACGGAAATTGCCAAATCTCGAGACGTAGAGATGTTGGAGGATCAAACAATTTATTTAGAGTTCAGTGGAAATTTATTACCTGTTCTTAAATCCGGAGAGCAACTGAGTACCAAGTTTCAAGCATTTCGGGAAAATCGTTTATCTTTTGTGGTACACATTAAAGATCAAGAGCAGCCGAACGCACGTGTTTGTTTTATGACTGAGCCTAAGATCAATCCTGGCGATGCCCCTTTACAGCCGATATGCGTACTTAACGTTTCGCTGACCCAAGTTCACAATTATAATAGCAATAAAACCGACAAGGATAGTGTAAATGGCTACGGGCAAATGCAAAAAGATCTTATCAATGCCGAAATAAAAGCTGGGAACTCATCGATATTGGCTGCAGAGCCGGAGGAGATACAACGTGCCGACATTCGATTGTTGGATATATCGAATTTCCTTGGCAATGACTGGCCGCGCCTTGCTCAAGAATTGGGTGTTCTCGAGTCGGATATAGACTTAATAAAGACAGAGTACGGTGATCAGTCGTCGTCCCAGCAGGGCTTAATGTTATTACGCCTCTGGCATAACCAGGATGGAAAGCGTGCAACAGGAAATGCGATGGCACAAGCCTTAAACAAGATAGGACGTGTTGATATTGTGGAACAGTGCATTTACAACTTGGAGACTGTGACAGATCAACTGGAACGATACCTGGCCAAGGACCAAATGCGGTCGTCGCCATCAGTCCCGACCCAATGCTATGATGAAAATTTCGCCGACGGTCTCAATGAAACATTAAATATTGAACTGGCCATATGTCCAGAATCACAACAGAACAATGAGAACTATCAACCTATTAACGGTAAGGAAGTGTAATGGGTTATTCGATTCATTAATTCATTTTATCCACAGATGACAACGCTTTGTGCTCGACACCACCCACAACTCCATGTGAAACAAATACTAAAGTCATAGATAATCCAATTCCAGATCTAAAGAGTAAGTTTCAATATTTCTCTTTTTTTCTAATACATATTAACAAGTACTTATGCTCATAGAAATAGAGACCTTGGCAACAGAAACTATTGAAACAATTTCAATACAGGCTGAAGATGCGCTAGCAAAGTCCCTGGAAGATGAATGTAATCACGTAATGAATTCAGCTGGGAATTCATCACATATCAAACGTATTACTACTGATGAACTTAAAAAATGAAGTTAAAATCAAGTTATGATTTATTTATTTATTTATATACATACATCTTTATAATGCAAGTTTTTGTAGTATGTTCTGTAAGAATATATTGATGAGCAGTCCCAGTTAATGATAAAGATGAATTTCATACAAACAATTCTGATAATTGTCTAGAATCAAGGTTTTCAAGGCTTTTCCGAAAGTACGTTTGAATTGTTTTTTTTTCTGAAACCGAATATATTTTGTTATGAATTTGCGTCAGAGGATTTCAGTTCTAAACAAAAATCAAACTTCTTAACTTTAATCACCAATTTGGATTCAATTCCAATCATTATTGTGCAAATCTAATGCTTGGTAAGATAAATTCAATAAATACAAACAAAAAAAACCGGCATTACGTTTTTTTATTTGTATTTATATAAAATAATGTATTTCCAAAATAAATAATTGAATCAAAACCTTAGTGGCATTATAATTATACTTTCTTATTTATGTAAATTGCTGAACCACCTATTTGTGTGAAAACAATAATCTTTTTATGAAACAAGAAGCGGGCTTGAATATACTCGTATCTCATTTATAAAATGGTATTGTTGGTGACAGACTGGTAACTGGAATTTGACAGTGAAATTCGTTAATTATAAAATGTTAGATATTCAAATCCCAATCCAACTTCCTGTAATTCTTAAAAAACATATCTCTTGCATAGCTGCGCGTGAATGTCCGATAGTAGCTTACAGTTGTTCAACTATCGAATACTGTAAATCACTAGTTTTCAATTTATCGAATAATATTTTGAAATAGAGGTGGTAATAAATCGATCTTCACTGAATCGATTTATTTTCAAAAATTTAAGGAAAAAATCGATTTAAATCGAAAATTTGATATATAAGAGAAAAAAGGTTTTTTGGCTTGAAATAATACAAAAAAAACGTGTTTTTGGCTTAAAATTAAAGAAAACGAGAGAAACAGTCGCGCAAAAAGGCGACAGTGGGATACCCTTCGACCTATGTTCCCGTGTAGTTTAATTTGTTGAATTCATACACATAAGCATATGCACATGCTATGAAATTAATCCCGATAGATGGCGCTCGCGCTTCGCGCTCGCCCGACTCTCTTGTTAGCTGACAGAAGCACTTGGTTTTATGCTCATACTTTCTTAAATAACTTCTGTGATTATTGTCCGATCGGAATGTGATTTGGACACTACATAGATATTTCGTTCAGCTTAGTATATGTTAAAGTCAGAAAGTTGTATCTTTTATACAGCGCTTACAAATTGAGTTCAAAAATTAAATAATTGATTTGTGGGGGCGGTGGGCGTGGCACCTAACATTTGAAATAAACTTGATCTGCGCCGAGTATATAGGGACCTTCATTCCAAATTTGGTGTCTCTAGCTCTGAGATCTGTGTGTTCATCTGTCGTCTGGACATCCGGACATCCAGACAGACAGACATGGCTCAATCGACTCGGCTAGTGATCCTGAGCAAGAATATATATACTTTATGGGGTCTGCCACGCCTCCTTCTGCCTGTTACATACATTTGCACAAAGTTAGTATACCCTTTTTTGACTATTTTCAATGGTCGAAGGGAATAAAAATATACAATATAATATAGACCTCATATTGTTATTAAACAATTACCCTGAACTCAGAACACGAAGTGTTTCACTAGTGAGCGATCGGCTCTCTTCGTTAGAAACCGCGAGAAGCGCACAGCGGCATCAACTCAGTCGCACAACGACAGCGGAACGATGAGCACGGGTGTATTTCTTTGCGCTCTGCGATCGTTTCAATGTGTGCGTGTATGCATGCACAAGCTCGCATATGAATGTATGCGTTGCTTGTGAAGTTTTACAACAGGCAAATTCTTCGGCCACCGCGCTGGCAGCCTGAACTCAATTTTGTGTTTCGGCGTCGAGACCCAAGAGAATGAGACACAGTGGGCAAAAATGGTTATCTTGCGGCGAAACTTTTATAGCTTCGAAAATATGTCACTTGATTTATAGCATAATTTTATTTAGTAAATACATATTGATGTATTCCAAATTTTTTATTTTGGCTGATAAATTTTATCAAATTTAGTACAAACTAGAGCTGGAAATAAATCGATGTTCAGCGAATCGATTTTTTTTTCAATTTTTAAGCAAAAAATCGATTTAAATCGAAAATTTTATGTATGAAAAGTAAACTTTTTGTGCCACCAAACTATTCCAGTAATCACGATTACTAATTTTTAAATCAAACAACATGGCAATTATAAAGTCAAACAAAAAAAATAACTATTAAAAATAAAATAACATTTTTAAGGTGTTCAACACCTGTCAGTCATTTGGCTTCGTGCCTGAGATACATGTGTATTACTTAAGAGATACTTGTATTAAAATTAATTTATTTTCTTTGTCGCAGCCACTGATGCACATCTAATGCAATCATTTGAATTAGTGCTTCATCAATTTTTTGTTTCCGTTCAGAACTTTTTTCGTAGACTTTGGAGGAAATTAGGAACGAGTTCATCGACATTGAGCATTTAGGAATATCTTTTTCCAGTAGAGGGTGGGCTCGTTTTAGATGGCTCGCCATATTGGTGGTGTTGCCACAATTTTTATAGATATTATCACATTTTAAGCATTCCGCTCTTCCTCCGGTAAGTTTGCGAAAATATTTCCACACCACCGACTTTTTGTTTTGAGGAGAACATTTTTCTTCATCCTCGCCGCTCTTGTTTTTATCATTTGGTGTGTTTTTTAAACCTGAAAAATGAAATATGTATTAAACAAAATGTATACAACTATCCTGCCTACCGCATGTGTTCATCATGTGCGTACATGCATGTAGCAAACACGTGAATACATGCATATTTTACAAGTACTAAAAACTAATGTTTTAGCCTTTCACTACTTACCGCAGATTTTATCCATTTTGCACCTAGCTGCACCGCATCGATGCGATGCATCGCAAAAAAATGAAAACATCGATGAATCGATTTGAGAATCGATTTACAAACATAATCAAAAAAATACAAACGCTACAGTCAGAAGCTGACTGCTGCTCCATATGAATTTCTAGCGCGTACCAAATTTCATTACGTGTGCTTCTTTTTGATTTTTTTGGCACGAACTAAGAATGCATATTGCGTCTTGTGGTTTTGTCTAATGTCTCACCATTTTCGACGACTGCGAGAGATGTTCAGTGGCTGTCCCAGACTCTAAGGCCAATGATATAATGATATTGATTGAGCGTGTTCGCGGTTCGATTGCTGCCGCGATAAACATGTCAAATTCTTTTGTATTTCATATTTTTTTTTAAATAAATTAAAAGCTCAAAAACATTAAAGAGAGGCGGCGGCGGTAGGCGATTTTTAAGTTTTAGTTACGCAATAATTAGAACTTAGTTTTCTTTCGTCGGTACACAACAGCAACTGCAAATCTAATTGTACATATGTATGTATATACAATCGTGCAATAATGTATGTTGAAGTGGGATGCCAATACATACATTTAGATATGCAGACATGTATGTATGGGCGTCCCACTCGCACATTCATAACTTTACAAGGGCTTATGATCTCTGTTATTTTCTAGCATTCTAATTGCCAAAGATTGAGAGCAAGACAAAATAGGGATCATCCAATTGGAATCTTACTGAACATGCAAAGTCATAACAGACAAAATAAAATAATTTAATTTGTTTGTCTGTAACTATTCTTTTAGTTTATTAAAATAAAATAAATAAACAAAATAAAATAAGAAATATATAATAATTAATAAATGAAAATTCGAACCCGCCTCAATCGGGAGTTGAACACACGCACTCTCTCGCAGCCATCCGCCACTCTAACCACTCGGCCATTGCCTCACTGATTAGCCTATCGGCAAAGCTGCATTGTGAACCAATTCTGTTACCATACAATGCAAATAAAAAGTTTAATAAAATGCTGTGTGTCTGACGCTAGATTTGAACTTCGGTATGCTTGCGTAAATTAGGTATGCTTAAGTATATATGTTCAAAGTGAGTTTAATTCATATCATATCTCACTTATTTATAGTCAGATTTAAATGAAATTTTTACATAATGCCCGTGGCAAGGTATTTGTCATATACAACTTTGGTTGTTGAACTAATATTGTAGTTTTTAAATAGTTCTTACTGATTTACAGAGGCGGGAAGGGGCGTGACCAAATTTTAAAAAACTTTGAGACACTGCAATATATACGTATGTTGTCACAAAATTTGATGACTCTAGCTCTTATAATTTCTGAGATCCAGGTATTGATACAGACAGACAGACGGACACACAGACATGGCTCAATCGACTCGGCTACTGATACTGATTCAGAATATATATAGTTTATGGGGTCGAAGATGCCTCTGTCTGTTACGCACATTTCCGTTCCGACAAACACAATAGACCATGAATTTTTTAAAATCCATGGCCTAAAAAAATTAGTTGTTGCACAACTTTTTTTCAATATTATAAATTTGATATAAAAATTAGAATAATAATTAGAAATATGAATATTTAATCTATCTACTCAATTAATTATAAATGCACATGCTTTCAGATGTTAAAAGTTATTAGCGCCAAATAACTATTTTTGCCCACTGTGTCTCAGTCTCTTGGGTCTCGACGCCGAAACACAAAATTGACTTCAGGCTGCCAGCGCGCTGGCCGAAGCATTTGCCTGTTATCAAACTTCATAAGCAACGCATACATTTATATGCGAGCTTGTGCATGCATACACGCACACATTGAAACGATCGCAGAGCGCAAAGAAATACACCCGTACTCATCGTTCCACTGTCGTTGTGCGACTGAGTTGATGCCGCTGCGCGCTTTTCGCGGTTTCTAACGAAGAGAGCCGATCGCTCACTTGTGAAACACTTCGTGTTCAGGGGTCCAGTCTCCGCAGTGCATCAAATGAGTAGATTCCGCTGTTTGAGTACTCTATATGTTCGATGCTTAGTGCTTATACATATACAGTAGAGCTGAAAAGAATATCGACGATATATCGATACATCAATATTTTTCGATTTTTTGGAAATATCGAAGCTTTTAAATATCGATGTTCGATATTCAGCTGAGAATTTTATTTGGGAAATCAGGACTTTTCGAAGGCTATATCTTCTAAACTATGTTACGGACTGATTTTGTCAATAGGGCTGTGCCGGCTAGCTCAGCAGCACTTGGGGAGGGGTTCTTCCTCCGGCCCTGCAGTCCGCACAAAATATCGATAATCATCGGTATTTACACAAAAGACGCATCACTGACATAAGGGTAAACAAACCAAAATGTATATAAAATACACATTGCACATATTTTAATACATTTCAATTTACTTATAGGCATAAACTACTCTACGAGGAACAACAAAATGACAACAACCGCCGTTGGTGCCAGCCAAGTCACCGCGAACCCACCCAGCCATGTGATGCTCCTGCCTAGGAGTTTCGGAGCATCACCCAAGTCGGCCAGCCCGTATCTGGCTAACTGAGGCCACCCCATCTCCCCTGGAAAAAAATGATTAGCAATTCATTTATATTCTATCTTGTACATTTATTTATGATATCCTAATCCTGCCATAGCTTCCTACCCACGTGGACCTAACATATAAGAAACAAACTAACGCAAAACCTTAAAATTAATAACAATTTTATATTTAAGAAATTAAAATTATTTTGACATTATATTTAAGAAATTAAAATTAATTGGATATTATTTGGTGTTATTTCAACTCACGGACGTGGATGCCACCAGGTAGGAAAAAAATATGGCCTGCAGGCAACGGAGACGGACGTGCTGTTCTACTGTGGCTGATGCTGCTACAGGCCTGCTGGTCTTAATGTAGGATTTGCTGCGTCTGCTCGCGCTACAGATATGCCTGCGGCGGATGTGCGTATTGCACTGGTTGCGCACGGGAGCCGTATGGCCGGATTGGCGGGACAATATGGGCCCTGGCGGATCCCCGCACGGAACACTCACCAGGGCAAGTAGGCGTTCCAGAGAGAGGTCCAGGAATTGCTGCTTCTGCACACACACAAAAATATCGGATTATTACATTAACAATTATACTTAAAAAAAATCGAACACGCACTTAATTGTTTTGCAGATTCTATCTGCGCCGACCGCTCGCTCAAATGTCGACGGTTTAAACGGCGCCTGCCAAAACGGGAACCTTGCCAAGGTTACCTTGGGTCAGCGACCGATCTGGCTGTTAACAGACCGAAGGCCTCGCTTAGGCTCGCACTGCTTGCTCCGCTAGCAGATGTTGTTCATTTCAAGGCAGCTGTGTTCATCGATATATATCTATCGACACTCGAAATGAAGACAGCCGATTCGCAGAATGCAACAACTAAGCCGAAAACTTACTTTATATTTTCGTCATATCTCGTCGAGATTTATAAGGATCAATCATCAGATCTTGACAGTTTGGAAACTGCAATACCTCTGTTGATTAATTAATTTTATATATAAATTAACAGCTAGCGCTCTAAGAAACTTCAATATATCGATGTTTTTAAAGAAAACTATCGACACATGGATTACGTAAATATCGATGTTTTTCCAGCTCTAAAATGCAGCAGGGTGCACCGATAACAATTAACTATGCAATAAAGCGTACATAAATGATAAGCATTTAGTAAACTTTCGATATTATCAACATCGATATACATTAATTTAATTAGCAACCCTAAATATATTTTTTAATTTTATTTTGTATAATTCCGGTACAACATAAACTGAAAAACTGTCTTAACTCATATATTTTATGATATCATTGCATGATTTCGCCACTATCGCATAAACTGAGGCTATTTTTATTTCAGTTTTGTTTCAGTATTTTACTTTACATTTCAGTATTTTTGTCACTCGGCTGAGATTTTACTTACAACATATGCACAGTGGGTCATTAAAGCGATTTTTCTCGTTGACGTTGATACAATTATTATAATAGCTAATTCGGAATAGTACTTTTAAGAATTATTGTTTGTAACCGAATTTAAGATCCGTTTTTTCCATCAACTCTCTAGTTTTATGCAGCTCAACAAAAAAAAAAAATACTTCAAAAGTTCACAGCTCAGTAAAAAGCGATTGAAATTTTAAAATGAATGCATTATAATTGTCTTTGAGGTTTCACTATCAATAAAAAAATGAAAGCGGAATTTTATATATGTAAGCTAAATCGTTCTTGTGGACTACTGTACAAGGCTATCGGAAATTGTTGCATCACTATTGGACTCACTCTAACTCAGCTGGCATAATTTTTTTTCGATCTGAGTACATGCCCTTAATAAAAATAATTAAACGTTAAAATAAATAAATCGACACACAAAAAAAACATGGCGGATATCGATTATTTTAGGAGTTCAACGTGACTGGCCTTTGTTACGACAGCACCACAACCTCCATGCGAAAATTTTCGTGATTGCAATCGTATATTTATAAACATACTTATATTTTTCAATCTTAACACAAACTGAAAAAATATGCAAGTTTATTTATAGAATTTCTCTTAATATCATATTAATTCTTATTTATTTGCAGGTACAGTAGCAACATAATTGTAGTGCAGCAGTTTATAACTTTCAGCTTGCAGAAAAATTCGTAAACTTACAAATTGTCGCGAGTGGCAAAACGTGATAAATATGCTATTTAATGCTCATGAAGAAATGAGTACAGTAATTTTAAAGACATTCAATTTATCAGCTGTGAGCAATATATTTTGTGGATTTGTAAATCAATTTAAACAAAACAATCAACAGTCGTCAATTGTGTTTTCTTTGGAAATATTAAAATCGAAATTTGGTTTGGATTACATATCGTGGTTTAAGTCGAATCAAGTTCGTGCGGGCTGTTTACAATAAAAAAATTGTTAAAGTAATAATAATAATTGGCTTACCATTATAAGGTTGTCAAAAAAGTTATTTATCCGATTTCCAAACGTAATGAATTCAGTTCAAAGTGCAACGAAGCAACAGGAGCACATCGGATCATTCAAGAGAAGGTTGCGCAAACATCGAGATTATACTGGGGATTTCATCGTCCTGTTAGATTTGGTGCTTTTGCAAAAAGACTACGAAGAGCAGTTCTTTTTCGAGAAACGTGTCGGTAGCGGAGGAACATTTGAACTTCGTAAAACATATTTTGGATGATTGAAAACCCATTTTGATCTGCCGGCGTGCGGATTTGTTTACGTCCTATGTAAAGAAACTTGCTACAAGCTGTATTGGAATTACTCATTATTAAGGATGCCATATTATATGGTATCATTTCGCGCGGTCCTTGACTGGGGACAATCCCAGAATGGGTTATGTGGTCATGTTATCGGGAATGTACTAAAGTTGCATAGCTGACCCGCAGTTTTCCATAAATTATTTATCAAAACACTTAAAAAAATAAAACAAAGAAAAAAACGGAAAAAAAAACCAATAACACTTCCGTTCGTAAGAGCTTGCAATTTTCCATAAATTATTTATCAAAACACTCGAAAAAATAAAACAAAAAAGCCAAAAACACTTCCGTTATTAAGGTGCACTTAATTGTGTTAAAGTTAAATGTACGATCATGTCAAATTCTCATGTGCCAGAGTTAATGCCGTTGCAGCCCATATTCGAACCGGAAAGTGTACTCAGTTTCCCTCGCATCGCGACTAAAAACAATCTTTTAAAGCTTAATTGGTGGCACTCGCCCACAGAACCGCTCGAAATCGAAGCTGTTTTTCTGGCGTCGCCGGGAAACACAACTTCTAATTGTCAAGTACTTCCGCAAACTATACATACTGGTACAATGGACAATAATAACATAACCGTACGTAGCAGTGTGAATCACTCGGAAAAATCTACTCCGCATTCCACCCAGTCGTATCAAAAGAATGCCGAAGAGCCACAATTGGGTTTCTCCGGAAACTGTGCAATGGTGGACCTTGATGAGGATTTTGATCTAAAAGATTCGCAGTTACTTGTTAAAGGTAATTATATTTAATTATAATTATTGTACTAAAATTTATTAACTAAATTATTATGTAAAATTTTTGAAAACATGCGCAGACATATAAAAATATTCCTTACTGATATCTAAAAACTGCAAATTAATATCATCGTTTTTTTCGGATGTATCGTATATGGGAAAAGTTTTTTTTTAAGTTACCCAGCTTATATGTATTTAAATATAACCCATAAAGTAACTGCGCAAGGAGGAAAGGGAATGATGAAACCAGTCAGTATAAAGTGCATAAAAAATAAATTGAAGGAATAAACGATGATTGGGCTATACTTTTTTATACTAAAATTAAATACATTTACATACGATGAAATACAAACTCTTTCATCGTATGTAAATGTATTTAATTTTATTCTATATCCAATTAGGGTTCGATTTTTTTCAGGAATGCGAGGAAGAAGTTTTCTAACAACGATATTTTCAAAATGTTATTTAATTATAGAAGGAGGACTAAAGAGTTGATAATATATAAAATATATATATATATAGATTTGATAAAGACTCAATTTCAGCTTCGGCATATTTGTCCACTACTGTCAATTTTTTTATTTTGTTTAAAATGTATGAAATCTGCGAGTGCGGCAATTGTAACGAGCTTCGAAATATTTAGTTAGTTATATGAATAAATGTATGTATACATATATTTTTTTCCAAGAGTTAACACTGCACCTTAAAGGACATTTGCCACCCCGTCTGTCTGTTGTTACGCAAACTAGTCTCTCAGCTTTAGAGCTATCTTGATAAAACTTGGCACACATGTTTCGTATTCCTGCATGCTGTAAATAAGTCGGATTAGCGGATCGGACCCTTATATTGTATAACTGCCATACCGACTTTTTTATATAAATAATATGTGTACAAAATTTCATATAAATCGGATTACTATAACATATACATAGCTTTCATAAGATACATAAATCTGCCGAAATGGGGGCTTTTACATGAAGACCTTTATGGTTTTTGAGACAGCGTAAACTTATCAGTGTCACTCAAAATTAGACATTAATCGACGCATTATTATTCAATTCTGCACCTTTAAATATATGTAACTAGTATAGAAACCATAGGAGCAGATAAGAACCTAAAAGAGTATGGAACCTTCGGTGTGCAGAAGGTAACCTTTCAGTCTGGCTTTGATAGTATTCTGCAAATTGAATTTTTGTTAGAAGACCAAGATTGTATTTTCGAGATCCATTCGAACTTAGAACATATGATTATTTTGTATTTACAATAACCTAAACTTAACTTAAGCAGCAATCATTAAATTTTAACTCCTACAACGAAAAAATGTTTTTATTTTAATTGCCAACGGTCACATGCACATAAAAAATATGTACATATGTACATAAACTTGTTTTGGTATGTACATACACACAAGTGTATTTTGTTCGAAATTCAATTTCAAAATATTTTTTTGTCTCAGTCTTTCTTCACTCTGTGCGGGGTTCAGTTTAGTCTTTTATAATTTGTATCTGTGGTTGTGTTTCGATTTTGATTAGTATTTTGAAAGAATGATTTCGTTTGCAAATCGATGACGTTGATCGTCCATGGACTTTACAATATCAAATCGATTAATTATGCTTGTTGAATATCAATTTGCATGAATAAGTATTACTTATGTATATGTACAGCTGTTTTTAGGAATCAGAATGTCAGCGATATTATTGAACCTTGTTTGCTTTTGCAGTTGTATAAATAGTGGTTTTATATTTAGTATTTTTTGGGTTCATTCAATTGATATTTCTAATTTGATCAACTGTTAAAATATAAGCTGGAAGTGCGGTCAAGGGCAAATTAACTTTTGCTGTATAAGACCAATTGTTGTTGATATGCGTACATATGTATAAGTCAATGTATGCGTGTTTGTATTGACGAGTGTTGGTGAAGAACGTGTTGTGTTGTAAACGGTAAATTGTTAATTAGTATTTTTGGGTGTGTGTGTGTTTGTGTGTTTTATTGACGAAGCTTGACAACAATTCTTCACTTCGTGAGTACTACGATAGTGTGAATGTCCATGGAAAATATATGTACGTATATATGTGTATGTCTTTAGCTCGTTTTGCACATATTTAATGTATATTTCACTAAAATTTTATAGTATTATTTATTACTTATAAAAGTTAATCAAGAAATAGCATTATTGTATTTGGAAAATTGTGAGTGTTTCTAAATCCCCCATAATCAAAGAAATTTCTAAACAACACAGTAAATATAATGAAACTTTACGGTATGTACATACATAAATACCGGCTTTCAGGTTTGACAAAAACATACATACAAAACTACATACAAATATACATAAGAAGCGTGCTTGGCTTTGGGTGTATTCTATGGCAATGCACGTTGTTTCTTATCAATTTCTTTTTATCTTCATACACATGTATGTCTTAATAAATGCACACATACATATATGTACATACGTGTGTCGCAACATGGCTTATTCTGATTAAGTGATCCGTTCTGTTAAGGCGTATTGGCTAATTTTTAATTTCCAAGTAGTTTATATCATTTTCTTCTTTATAAACAATAATATTTACCTAATGCGCAGGCTTACTTTTTATAGTTTCTTGAAATTAACCGTATAAACTTTTAAAACTTACCACAATAATTTGTATTATAAAGTGGGGAAATTTTTTGTCTCAAGTTTAAGTGTGGACTGACAATAATATTTGGATACCCTCCCAAATACTAAAAATAATTAAAACCTTAAAAATAATTGTTAAAAAGATAAGTTCATGATGATAAAATGAATCCAATTAATAATTAAAAATAGTTATTTCATTCAAATTAAAACAAGTGTCCAATCTTACGCCGATTATTACTAAATTGAGTTTCACATACATATAATAATTAAATGTCTATACGAAGATTACTAGAGGCCGTCTGAAATTGACTGACCTAAACCAAAATGTTTGTGGCTATTGCAGACTTTCCTGTCACAAGGCGGTCGAAATACGCAAGCTAAACACCGATGATGAGCTGCGATGTAAGGCGAGGTATGGACAAAAAATATATATATATGTATGTACAAATAATAGGAAGTTGTGTAAGTTATTTGTGTAAGAGCTCAAGAATTTCTGAGCTGATTTAAATGATTTAATTTGTTGGATTCGTATTTGATAAGTGGTTGCTATAGTCTATATATGAAAACAGAAACAATTACATCTTAGCAGTTATTAAATGAGATATTTGCCCAGGAGACTTCGTTTATAATTCATAAAGTATTATATATTGGCGAGTCGAGCTATGTCCGTCTGACTGTAGTCTCAGTTCTAAAGTTTTTACCATGATGAAACTTAACAAATGTACTGCTTACTGCAGCACGCTCTAAATTAAGCCGGAAGAAGTCGGACCGTTCTGATATATCGTTTAGCAGCTATGCAACATGTCTGCCGACCAATATCATTTCCACTTTGTTTTAAAACATTCGAAATGTTCAGCAACAAGTACAAAAACAGGCTTTAAAAATCATCGAGCTAAATGTGTAAGATATTAATATTTGAAAAATCGAGAAGAATTTGGCAACCATGATATGATTTGTACCTATCAGCGTTGCAATACGTTTCCTCAATTGGTTATGCGTCGCTTGTTTGCATAAATTACATGTAAAATTAGAATGATTAGCGAAAAGTCTAAAGTGGAGTGCAAGGCAAATAATGCTGGTGTTAGTAATTCCTTGATTAACCTGTATGGTAAAGCGGTAAGACGTATGAGACCGGTTAAATGTTTTGTATTAGCAAGTAGTATGTAATTTATTGTTTTTTATTTCATTCAAGATACGAAACCATGCGTCGGCTTTCTAAATCAGAACCAGGAAGATCAAATGAAGATCACCGGCTATCGCCGATCTCTTTTGCGTTGGATTCTCTGCTGGATATGCATTTGCCTAACCGGGGGACTATTACGATTGGTCTTGCACTGGTGGCGACATTGGTATCTGCTTGCTACCTGTCTTCCCTGCCCGCTTCAAGAGGCGCAGCAGGTTCTGATCGAGGAGGATTACCAAGGAAAACACAGGCTTTACCATGTAAAGCCTGTCAGTCTTTTGACCACGGATCAGTTAAAGTAGATTATTTAATTCTGAATAATTATTCAATGTTACATTTTACATTTAAAATATATTTTTTATTACAGAAATCTTTTGCTAGAACAATTACCAGGAGAGACTTTCGATGAAAATAAACTTCAACTATCCGTTCATTTCTCGTCGGCGCACTTTAAAAGTAAGTTTCAGTTAACCTGTTCCCACATGAGCTCGCCATCCATAGTGACACACTTATAGAAAACTTCACAATTGTTGTCGACAACTAATAAATAAAAGTTAAACCGGCTATCGCGTCGGTTAAGCCATATTCTATCAGCCTGTGCATACATAGAACACAGAAATTACAGTTTATATAAGAAACCAATATTGTATTTATTATACATATACTAAGTTAATTTTATTTATTTTAGGTTTCCGATCTTTAAGGATTATACGCTGCAAACAACTAGTTTACGCATGGGATAGCAGCATAAACGGCTTTAATAAAATCAACGGCCTGGATGTCAATGTACCATGTTCATATTTTTATCAACAGCGCGGCTTGAGTGTCCACGAGCAATTGTCGCGCAGTATAGTGTTCGGTTATAATGAAATAACAATTCCGTTGCGGGACTTAAAAACACTTTTATTTCTGGAAGTTCTAAATCCCTTCTATGTGTTTCAAATATTCTCTGTTGTCCTGTGGTTTACGTATGACTATTATTATTATGCTTGCGTGATTCTGCTAATGTCTATCTTCGGCATATCAATGTCTGTATTTCAGACTAAAAAGGTAAGAATAAAACATGTCAAAGTAAGTATCAAAAATTTTTACTTCTTTTACATTATAGAATCAAGATGTACTCCATGAAACCGTCAAGAATACTGGGAATGCCTGGATTGTCAATACCAAAGGTCATTCGATCGAAGTTCCTACGCGAAGTTTGGTGCCCGGCGACATTGTCGAGATACCCGCGACCGGTTGCACAATGCAATGTGATGCGGTGTTGCTGTCAGGAAACTGCATTCTGGACGAGTCAATGCTGACAGGGGAAAGCGTCCCGGTGACAAAGACTGCCCTACCGATGAAGCGTGATATAATTTTTGATAAGAAGGAACACGCAAAAAATACCCTTTTCTGTGGGACTAAAGTCATACAGACGCGTTACATTGGTTCGAAAAAAGTTCTCGCCTTGGTGATAAATACGGGAAATATCACTGCCAAAGGTGGTTTAATTCGTTCCATTCTGTACCCACCACCCGTTGATTACAAGTTCGAGCAAGATTCGTATAAATTTATACAGTTTTTGGCCGTCATTGCTTGTTGTGGCTTTATATACACACTTGTTACTAAGGTATTTTAACTTTTTCCAATATTACAAATCTATATAATCGCTATAATTACACAGTCACTTAAAAATAAGAGAGTGCCATGTCTGGGTATGCGACATATGCTGCCTAATGTATTTCCAGTCGATGCGCCTTTACAGTTTAATGTGTTATGGGTCGCTGGGTCTCATCTGTTTCATACCTTGATCATAGTCATCATACAACTTTGATCCCAAAAATAACAGAGCTGAGCGAGCTTGACTTTTTTCATCTATATTTTCTTACTCTCCTTAATTCTTTACATAATTAATAAGATGTAATGTTATTTTGATCATTGTCTTTGTTGTCCGCGAATCTTTCACTATGTTCGTTAATTGTACCGTAAACTCGTCTCTCGGACCTATATATTTAATATTCCACTCAGTTATATTTAATATTTCATCAAAAATGATGAAATGTATACCTAAACTGCAAAGGTATAAAACCTTTGGCACGCTGAAGGTAACCTTTCTTTTCTATTTTTAGATATTACGGGGAACGGACGCCGTCAAGATTGTTGTTGAATCATTGGATCTTATCACGATAGTGGTTCCCCCTGCTTTACCTGCCGCCATGACAGTGGGTCGATTCTACGCTCAGAAACGTTTAAAAACCAATAATATTTTCTGCATATCGCCACGCTCGATTAACGTTGCTGGTAGTATTGATTGTTGTTGCTTTGATAAGGTTAGTTTCGATTCAGTTTAAAAGATTGATGGATTAAAACGAAATTATTATTTCATATTTTCAGACAGGAACCTTGACGGAGGATGGTCTGGATATGTGGGGTGTAGTTCCTAAGTCATCAACAAATCAATTCCAAATACCTTTAAGGGATGTGCAGCGTTTACCCTTCGATCACTTTCTTTTCGGCATGGTTACCTGCCACTCAATAACCGTGATGAACGGAAAAATGATGGGCGATCCTCTGGATTTAAAAATGTTTGACTCAACAGGCTGGTTGCTGGAGGATGTCAATAGTATACCCGAGAAGGAAAAATATGGTCTGATCTATCCGACAATATTGCGACAACCGCATCGAGCGATCAGCTCCACTGTGCAGCGACAGTCTTCTGTGGATGATTTGCTTGCAAATGCAGGACTCTCCTCAGGAGGTATGAACTATGATCACGGTATTGTAAGAGAGTTCCCTTTTTCATCGAATTTGCAACGCATGGCTGTGATCACGCGATGCCTTACGGTTCAAGGGTTCAATGTTTATTGCAAGGGCTCCCCAGAAATGTTGCAACAACTCTGTCAGCCTGGAAGCATACCCGACGACTATAGTCAACAACTGTCAACTTTCGCCAAACGTGGCTTCCGCATCATTGCGGTAGCATACAAAAAACTAAGTCTGAAAATTAACTACACCAAAGTGCAACGTTTGTCACGTGAAGAAGTTGAACAGGACCTGGAGTTCCTTGGTTTCGTTATCCTTGAAAACCGCCTTAAGCCGGATACTACGGATGTTATTAATTCTCTTAGTGTCGCTGGCATTCGCACTATTATGATAACAGGGGACAATATATTGACAGCGCTAAGTGTTGCACGAGACTGCGGTATTGTTAGCCCCACTCAGGCTGTCATCACTGTGCATGCAGTACAAACTCTTGAAAGCGATCAATACGAGCTTCAGTATACGTTGGAAATGGGAATATCTTTGAATGTCCCACCGCAATGCAATGGAAACGGAACTTCATCATCGTTCGCTTTAGATATAACATCTATCTCAAGTGGCAGTAATAGCCTATCGAGTGTAAAGACCCAGGATAGTTGGACACATAATGATGATGTCGAGCTAGATATAGCTGCTCTAGCTTCTCGCAGCCACTGGCGCCGTCACTTTACTTTTGCTATGGAAGGAAAAACCTGGCAAATAGTGCGTGATCGTTTTTCTCAAGAAATGAAGTTTATTTTGACGCGTGGTTCCATATACGCTCGAATGTCACCAGAAGACAAACAATCGCTTATAGTGGAGCTGCAAAACCTCGATTATTACGTAGCTATGTGTGGAGATGGAGCAAACGATTGCGGTGCGTTGAAAGTGGCCCACACAGGAATTTCATTGAGCGAGACAGAGTCGTCCATAGCATCACCGTTTACGTCTCGTAATCCGACCATTGCAGCAGTTCCGAATGTTATTAGAGAGGGACGCGCCGCTTTGGTTACTTCCTTTGGCATATTCAAATACATGGCAGCGTATTCATTGGTGCAGTTTATTTCTGTGATGATACTATACTCTATTGAATCAAATCTTACGGATAAACAGTATTTGTATATTGATTTGGGCTTAATATCGGTATTTGCCTTTTTCTTTGGTAAAACAGAGGCATATGAAGGGCAACTGGCCAAGCAGATACCGCTTAGTTCCCTGATATCTGTCACGCCGCTATCGTCGCTGCTACTTCATTTGTGCTTAGTGATTACCTTCCAGGTGGCGGGTGAGAAAGACGAATATGAATTCCTAGTTATTTATTAATTCCAATATTATTACAGGTTGGTATCAGCTGCATCAGCAGTCCTGGTTTGTGCCGTTCCAACATTCTGATGAAAGTCATCTTGGCTGCTTTGAAAACTATACTATGTTTGCCATTTCTAGCTTTCAGTACATTATACTAGCATTTGTATTCTCGAAGGGTGTGCCATACCGCAAGCCGCTTTGGTCCAACTGGCCGTTGTGTTTAACCATTGTTTTGAATTTGGTCATTGTTATATATCTGGTGATTTATCCTGCCGAATGGCTCGCTGAGTTTTTCCAGCTGGTTGTTCCACCCGACATGTTCTTTCGTTATATAATGTTGATTTATGGCGCCGCTGCATTTATTTCACATTCACTGCTTGAATCGATTGTAGTGGAAACGTTGGTCTTTAAACACATTCAGGTGCGACGTGAGCAGAACTTTAAAACTTCGAGCCGGAAATACATGCAACTGGAGTACAAGATTAAGTCAATCGACAACTGGCCTCCTATTACTGAAATTTACGAGCCCCTTCACGATCCGCGGACAGAGCCAACACAACCTACATATGTCAATTTAAGCGCGGAACAGAATGTAGATACACAACCTGGTGTGTTTCCCGGGTTCTTTGAAATGGGCTCAGATCGAGTCGGCTTGTAATTATTTCATATACAATATCATATATTAAAATATTGTACATACATAGAGCTAAATAATTATTTAAAATTATGTTCAAAAATAAAACATGTTTAGTCTAGAAAATTGGTTATGTACTTAGAAGGAATCCATAAAAATTGTAAATGTCTTTGCATAGCAATAATTGTTAACCGTTTATGAGCCAAGTGCATATGTTTCTTATCTTGTGTGTGTATATATTGGTTAGTTACTGATAAACTACCTCTTCGATAAGACAGCTAGATACCATATTACTAATATTTATTTTATACCATTAACCTGGAATAAAGTAGAATAAGTACAGAATAAAGTAGTTGTACTTAATTTGGGGTTTTCTGCTGAAACACATTCTATTTTGATTTAGTTAAATTCAATATATGTGTATAAAAAGAGATTCAGTCCCTAAGCTTGGTTGTTAGTATACCTAACTATTGAATAAAACGATCGTTCCAACAACAACGAATACTTTATTAGTTAACATTCATCTATTCTGCAGCAGTTTCTTTACTAACTCTCGTATTTGAAAACAAAATGGATTCGCAGTAGAGTATTTCTGCTCGGTACTATCGAAAACAATGACTAGAATGTCTATCGTTTCAAAATAGGATCGGCTTGGAATTTTAGGCATAGATATGCATACAAACATTGTATATTTAACTTACAATACAATGATATATGGGTCCAGTCCGGTTCATTCTGACTTATTTACAGCGTCGACAAAATGCACTTGGGTTAAATAAAGGTAGACATAACTGAGACTTGGAAGGGTGTGATATAATATATACATATATCATTGACCAAACTTCTGCAACGATTTACAAATAATAGAAAAATCGTCAAGGAATAGATTATATTTTCCCGGCAAAAGCGATTGCAATCCGGATAAATCAATGCGAAAAAAGGGTTGACAAAACTGCACACTGGGTAAAACCACAATATCGAATCAAAATACCTTGATTCAATGAATATACCATCTTTACATCTTACTTTTACTGTATCTGTAATATATTCTGCCATAAAAACGATTGGTCAAAAGTAAGGTTGTTGCAAGGGGCGTCGGAGTAGGAGTGGTCAAATTAAAAAAAACAAAATAAGCTGAAAATTCTATCAAAATGTTTAACTGCATATAATTAAAATATAACACAGGTCACAAAAAAATATCATGATCTAGGTGTGTGGTATATGCAGTTATACGAGGAGTCTTCAAAAAGTATCGCGAATTTTGAATTTTCGCGGGTTACGTATAATCGAATTTCGATTTTTTGTTTTGTTATGTTGGTACACTCTTTCCGAACATCTGTACCAAGTTTCAACAAAAAATTCTATATTTTTTATTTGGTTGTGAGAGGCGTAAAGATTATAAGTGTTTTGCGTGCTCGCCGATTTTTTGCTATCGAAAAATATGGTTCAAAGGATTTGCATAAAAAACAATAAAATAAAGTGCTCCGAAACACTTGAAATTTTGACAGTGGCATACGGTGAAACTGTTCTAGTAAAATAAATGTTTACAAGTGGTACAAACTCTTCCAAGGTGGCCGAGAAGATTTCCCTGACGAGCCTCGCTCTGGACGCCCAAGCACGTCAACAACTGATAAAAACGTTCAAGCAGTGAAGAAAATTGTTTTGGAAAATCGTCGAATCACTATCAGAGAAGTTGCTGAGGATGTCGGTATATCGCTTGGCTCGTGCCATGTGAATTTGTTCTATCGTTTTGGACATGAGACGTGTGTCAGCGAAGTTTGTTCCAAAATTGCTCAAGAGCTGTTGAATAACCCAGATTTACTCAAAAGGGTCATAACTGGTGACGAATCATGGGTATATGGTTATGATATGGTAAATCGGCCAGCACGCAAAACACTTATAACCTTTACGCCTCTCACAACCAAACAAAAAATGCTATACACTTGAAACTTGGTACAGATGTTCGGGAAGAGTGTACCAACATAACCAAAAATCGAAATTCGATTATACGTAACCGGCGAAAATTCAAAATTCGCGATACTTTTTGAACACACCTCGTATGTATTTTGGTCGCTGAATCCGATTCCGGATTTCGCCATCATGTCTGAATTTCGACCTAATATCAAATAACTGAAAAACATTCGAACATCACCCAAAAGAACCCGTCAAAATTTATCTTGCACGTCTCAATTTCGACTTGACCTCAAAAAACTTCAAAAAAAATTGTGAAATCGCAATATTTGTATCTATATGTTTTTTGAAAACATATGTACTTGTAATGTAATTTTTCTCCGGCTTGTTACCCACTGTGCACTAGAGATAACGTGTTTGCATCGGCTTTTCAAATTAGACGATGAGAATCTTAATGTCGAGGGCGACTGTAGCTTTCTTTACTTGTTTTATATTTAGGGTATGCAAGATGCCTTTTCAACTTAAACATCAGCTTTTGACGTAGCCCCATACTACTAAATTGCCATTCGCAAATCTTCAACTTCTTCACTGATACAACAACAATACCAGGTGCGTACCACAGACAGACTCATCGACATACACAGCATTCAGCATACCACCTGAACCGGCCAAACCGCTTTGGCACATGCGGACTTTTTGTGTCACTTCGTGTTGTGAGCTTTGGTCTCGTCTTCGTCTCCGTCTTCGGCTTCGATTGTGGAGATTTCGTACCAGCAACTTGTCGCTGCGTCTGCGTATTGGACATGTCAGTTCTGTGGTTTTCGTCGGCGTCGAATGGTCGATAGCGCATCTCAAAAATTCCACCCAGACTATATATACATATATAGGCGTGTGAGTGTTTGCTATAAGTGTCTGAACGGGTTAAGTGTTTGTGCCAGTTACGTTGTCGTCCCAGTGTCCCAGTCTAATCGCTATTTTCTCCTTGTACCAATAGATTAATATATAATACCTCATATATGTTGACGATCGATAGATATTACGTTATAACTAATTGTATCATGTAACAAAAATAAATATGTATGTACATATATAAAGTTACATATCGCATACAATACATATTTGTATGAATGTAATATGCAGACAACCTGTTGAACGCGACAAGAAAAGGAAATGAAATTCCAGTTTGGAAACCTCACTCCGTTAAATTTAACAAATCTATACAAAGCGTATACATATTTTTATTCATAGCAGAGCTACGAGCTTAACATTAAATACAAATAAAAGAAACAACAAAATTTATTCACCTTTTCATTCACATGTAGATTCCAAGCCAATCAACAAGATTTGCCTCAACACCTTTAACAACCGCTACACACACATTTGCACCAACACATGTATGTGTATACCAAAACCTTAAAAACTATACAAACTTACGTTAAATGTGCGCGTGAGTTCCCAGTGCATATATATATAAAGCTGATGGTGATGATGCTCCAGCAACATATACGGTCAACTAAGACGGCTTTAAAGATGAATCAACCACAAAACAAATATTCGAAACCTGGGGTATTATTTAATTTCCAAATTTCTCGTCATCTGATCGTGCTGACGCTGTTCGGCCTTATGGCAGCCCCAACTTTTGGATTGGCCCAATCAAACGGTAAGTCGAAGACTATAAAAAGTTATCATATCAATTTTGAGGAGTCTATTTTAAATCGAAATTTAAAATAACACAAGCTTTAAATATAAGCTAATGAGAACTACACATCCTAAGTGACAAATCTCTTTATTATACTATTGTATGTACGCAGTTCATTTTCAAAACTTGCAAATGAATAAAAAAATAAAACAAGAAGACAGTCTCGACATTCTGCAAGTTTTTAACCCTGACTTCACCTTTAGGCTTCAATCTTCATCGATTGTTCCTATACTAGTAAAAGTTTTAATATAATAGTATTGAGTTTTAATACATGGTTCATGTATTCGTTTACAGTAATAAAAGCTCTAAGCGCTGAACATATTTACTCTAGTTTATTAAATTCTTCATTTCTGTCTGATTGTTCCTATGCATATAACAACTGTACGATACCTCGGTACAATGTAGCTCGTATCGATCTACGAAGTCCTTGTGCAATGGACACTCTGCACAGGCTTAACTATGGGCAACATGCTGTTATACATTTGTATAAGCAAATTTGTACGACTTGTTTGAGAGTCAGACAGACAGCTAGAGCTAGTCCCCTGTCGATGTTGATTACTTTATAGGGTCGCAAATGTCTGTTGCAAAGTTCTGGAAAAATACATATATACCGTGCGCAAGGGTACAGCAATGTTTGTATCCGTTTGTATCCGTTTTACTTCAAGTCCGATTTCTTGGTTAACATGACGTATTTGTCTGTGTGTTGCCTACATGCACGTAACTCATAGTAAAAACAAGAAATTAATGAATTATAAATTCAACTTTCACAATGCAAAGCCAAGAAAATCAATTCGCGGCAACACTTCACAAACTAGAAGAACAACAGCATCACTATGAGTAGCAACACCAGCAGCAGCCGCATTATAAGCATTGTCATTTAAGAGAGAACGAGAGAGAGATAGAGACGATGTGATACCAACGCAACACAATGACAGCAAGCAGACTCGTATATGGGTCAAAAACACACAAGAAAAATAAACAAGACAAGCGCGAAAGCTATAGTCGAAAATGCTCACTAAAGCCCTGCTGCTTTAATTGTTAAATTGAATTTCAATTTACAATTACATTTTGAAAGTTTTTAATTTATTATTAGTTTTATTGGAAATAATATCATTGTTTCATTTGAAAATATATCATGACACATGACTCTGTTGATGAACCAAGATACATTTTGCCTAAAATCGTTGACTAAATAAAACTAACATTGTTTTACCTGTTGCATTGAAGTTATCGAATTCCATTTCACAAGTACGGTCGCTTGTCCGAACAAAATTTGCCACGGCAACATTTTGCCTAAACTTTCGTTTTTTCGAACTGAGTCTATGAAGTTGGTTTTGTCCTCTTTATTGCGTTGCATAAAACTAATATACCCCTGCATGGGGTTCAATAAACAAAAAGATGCAATACTATGCCATGGTTGTAAGTTTATAAACGGTTATTTACATTTTAGTTGTAAGTAAGCAAATATTTGATTAAGAAATAATTCAAAATATAATTTTTTTCAGACAACGCTTATTCAGTAAAGCCAACCCCAGCCCTTCGGGTGGCCAGTTCCGATGGTAAGCAGTCAAATCCTAGAGCAAACTTAAGTTCCAGCTAATAAATACCTGCTACTAATAATACATAGTAACTAATAATAATAAATAGTATTAAAAACACTATTCACATCCCATAAAACTATGTTAAATTTACCAATTGGGTTCAAGGTTATGTTATGTTACAAACTATATATTAGAAATATTTAAAGATATTAAGCGACAATCCGAATAATGTATATATAACATTATAACTACTTGTAATATGCAGAATGTACCGAGTGCACATAACATTTTTACATATTCTTGATCAACCACACAAATTATGCCATATTGTTTGGCAATTAATTAATCCTTAAAATTACTTGCCATTTTGACAACAATAAAAGCGAAGTCTATACTAATGCATAAAATCCCATGTTAAGAATATGTTAGGTAACAATCTAACAAATGAGTGTACAATTTTTGTTGTTTAGCTTTTTATCCTGTGCTTGTTGTACCCAATTTTTTTTAACGTGTTACTTTGTAAATAAACTAATATTAATTTTGTATATTTCTGTCGTGTTCTTATCACTATTTTGTAACCTTTTCTTTATTTCTTTTTATGTAAATGATTTCACCATCTCTCTATGCTGTACATTCTGGACATGTTTCATAACTTTTTCGATCTTAAAATTTGTTACTTCTTACTTGAATGTTTTGTAAATATCTGTGCTACATTTCTTTCCAATCAAATTTAAATTCAATCGATCAAATATCTATGTTAATATATATTAGATTTAACCACTGTATTATTAGTAAATAACGATGGAGTGGGTCGCTTGGGCGATAACCATGGTCGGTTTCTCTCTGTGCGTCCCGAGGTAGGTTTACTGACCTCTACAGCTAGAACCTTCATACAGGAGGGTATTACTACCGAATACGCAACCCAGGTGGTAGGCACGACACTCGATAATGGTCGCTTTTATGCCCAGTACTTGAAGAAAAGTTCCCGGGTGCTTTATGAGAACGGACAGCCATCAGTGTTGACTAGTTGGGTGGGGAGTACCCAAACCCGATCATATTTACAAAGCCATAATGACCTTTTGAATGCAGAGGCAGATAATTGGCGTGATATTGATGATGAATTTGTGGGAAATACTGACTATCCGAAGTTTCGGAGCGTTGGTGTGTCTGAAGTGGTTACCGCAACTCAAGATCAAGAAATAGGAAGTATCAAAGAGGACTCACGCATTAAAGTTGTGTCCTCTGCCGTCACAGTTGGAAAAATAGGAGCTCAAAAGGTACTTGCTATTGGGGATTTGCCCACAATTACGGTGAAAAATCACTTTGAACCAAGCGGCTATCAGACAAATGAGGACATCCTGAAGGAAAGGGAGGGAACCAAAGACATAAAAGTCGAAAAAGAAAACGCCTTTGAGGGTTCTCATCAGACAAAACTGCATTCAGAGGCGAACCTTATGCACAAGCGAGTCTTTTCAACTGTCACTTATTATGGATTCGCGGACTTTACCACGGTCGTTGGAGATAGTGTGATTGTGTTCTCGCCCAATAGCGGCCAGTCAAAGTTGATGACAGGCCAGGTGACATCTATTCAAGGCATGGCCACGCTAAATAAAGCTGATATACCAGCTCCAGAATCAATATTAGAAATTGCCAGTACGGTTCAACAGAATATTTTAATTACTTCAACAGATTCGTTGGGAGTAACTGATTCAATTTCACTGGTTGACTCTTCTGTCGATAATTTTTCTACGCAAGGAGTTTCGTTACAGGCTGGCCCTAGCGTGATTACCAATGCTACGGTCATGCAGCCAAAATACGAAGCCATTTCTCCGCAATTAGAAGTTAGTGAAGCGATGTCGTCGTTAAAACTACCAACTGATGAAGAAATTCGAAATCTCTATGCTTCATTGTCTAAGGCACAAGCAAAAGCCGAGATTTCCAGTGTATTTACTAACGAAGAGAAAAATCTCCAAGACTCTAAAACGGAAGAGTCTCAAGTACTAGAATCATCTATCGAACTAAATTTGCAGGCAACTGCTGGAGCCACAACAATATTTATTGATGATGATCCCTTTGCAAACTTTGTTGACCCCACCGTGAGTACATCAACAACAGCAACAACAACAACAAACAATCCCGAATTGCCGATAAGTTCAATATCATATTCGTATTCAACATCAGCTTTAGTATCAACAAATGTGTCAAAAAAGTTTATCAAAACAATAGGTGTTGACAATGGAGATCAGCAACATGACATAATACAAGATGAACAGAAGAAACCTATTACCGATACAACGGAGAAAAATGACGACGAATCTTTTCCAACAACACCTTCACCAGAGCCTAACGAACTACAGAACATAGTTGAGAGCAAATGTGACAAATTTTCATCCCAGGTATTTTTAACACAGTTGAGCACAAACAAAAATCCAAGCTTGTCGATAGATTCGACTTTTGAAATAATAGAGACTACCAAGTTTTACTGCATTGAGCCTACCCATGTTAACTTGGAAAACCCTACAAGTACCGAAATTTCAGTTCCCTCCGACTCTATATTGTTCAAAGAAAAAGAAGAAGATACAACAACAGTTGAGCCTGAGTCCACGACACAAACCGAAGATACGACAGCTGAGGAATTTACAACAACGGATGATTATTTGACAGACCCAGAGAATGAGGAGGTCGAAGACTATGATGCAGATGAAGTGGATTTGATATACAAAACCCTTTACACAACATACACATATCTAACAACCTTCTTCCAGGGTGAATCCACAACGGTAGCCAGCCATACAGAAATAGTTACGAACGTCGTTACCACACCAATTGATAAAGGAAGTTTAAACTCAAAACAGACGGACCTTATAGCACAAATCAGAGACAATGAAATCTCTGCAACGTCAATTGAAACCTTGGATCTGATGTCATCAAGTACAGGAAAATACACAATTCCAGTTGAGCTAGAAAGCCTGCTGCATGCGAGTTCAAGTAATGCTACTGAGTTTAAGGATCAAACGAGTGAAAACACCGGATATTTAAATGATAGCAAGTATACGAAAACTTTTTTTACGACATACACCTACTATACAACCATTTTTGGCGATCATGAAAAGGATATAATGTCGCGAACTGAAGTATTTACCAATTACATTACTGAATCAAGTATATCACATGAGGGAAGGGAGCAACCGTCTGAAGAGCATGTGACGCTTGTAACGGATATTCGCTCCAGTAGCTCCAACGGACAGCGAATGCAGATCAATCCGTTGTTAAAGGACTCCATTGATGATCAGGTGAGCTCGGAAAGTAACACCGAAGAAATTGTACCGTCAGCGACGCTTTTACTGCAGACAAGTTTTACCACATTCACGTTCTACACAACAATGTATACGGGGAATGGCACGAATGTAATGAGTCGACTGGAGACTGTCACAAACATTGCTACCGAAACAATAAAGCCAACAAAAATTTTAAGCCAGGAGGAAGCAACTTTGCCAATCACATATTTTACCACTTTTACCTACTGGACAAAGCTAGCCAAGGATGGAGAAATACGCACAATAAGTCGTGAAGAAACCATATCAAATGTGATAGAGCCTTCAGAAAGTGGAAAGACAACTTTGACTGAGACCATGTACAATTCGATACAGGTTAATGAAACAATAAAAAAAGATTTAAATGAATTAACGACTTATTATACAACTTATACATACTATACCACTTCGTATGAGGCAAATACAACCTTAACGGATTCTCGACTTGAGACTGTTACCAATATTGAAACACCAATAAGCATTATACAGTCAGCTACTCAACTGATGCATACACCAGAAACAATAAATGTTATAAACACAAGTCCCCCTAGTAAGAGCGAAATAATATTTTACGATTATAAGCACATCATAGATGCAGATGGCGTGAGCACCCTTTACTTTACAACTCAAATTTTGTCAACAATCAATGACCAAGGCAATCCGATAGAGATTACTAACAGCAGCTCTAGCTTGCAAGTCGATGAAACAAAAAAACAGAACCTAGGAACAGAAGCAGTAAATTCACAAGACGTGTTGTCCAAGCCGTATCGAACGGGTTTGGTGCGCCTTATCGAGGGTACGCGGATAGGCAATTCCACTACTACTCTTTACCAATCCAAAGTTTTAGGCACGATTATTGAAAATCGCTATGCCCAGATCATAGAGAGCACGTCAAGTTTTCTGTTCGAAAATTCTCTTTCGGAGTTACCCAATTCCCTTATTTCGAACAGTATTCAGGAGGATGGTGAACAACTTACTAATACTAATATTGTAGCGACAGATCACGAAATTCTGAGCACAACGAACGAACAAAATGACTCGTCAGATGAAGTGGAGGAGGAAGATGATACAAAGACAAAAAAGAGTACCTTTGCCCCGGTTATTCGACCATTTGTATCTCGCAATCGTCCTACTTTTGCACCAAAACAAAAAATTATTAGTCCAAGTAGTGCTACAATTATCACACGATCAGACATAACGCCTACAATAACTGCTACACCGGCTCTAAAAACTCTAGGCAGATTTGGTTCGTCACGTCGGAGTACTATATCGAATGTTTCCAGTAATCTCAGCGACATATTGATTGGAGCGACCTCATCGAGACGTCTTTTCAGCCGACCCATAAAGTCCAGTGGGTCATTTAGCCAATTAGGAGGAAGTATCGCTGCATCTGCTGGGTTTTCTCCATCCAGAAATCGTTTTGGGTCTTCTCGTGCCACGCCAGTGTCAAGTTCGCGACGTATTGGTGGAAGTACTCCGTATTTGCGCTCAAGTAGTCAAAACTTCAGGGGCACCGCACTTCAACGCATTAGACCCACAACTGTGATTAACCAGGCGTTTGTTACGTCAAGTAGTGATGGAAATTCTGAAGTCGAAGAAGAAGAAAGTTCTACCGAAGATCAGGTCAATGGAGAAAAGGATGAGCAGAAACAGAATCAGAATCCGCTTTTACGATTCCGTCGACCCTTGAACCGGCCTGGAGGTTTTTCTCCTTTGCCACGTACCAGTTCAGGCGTTACCATTTCACCTCGAAAAAACCCATTGGTCGGGCGTATCAAGACACCAGCGACTACTACTACAACGACGACCACAACGCCACGACCTAAACCTCGGAGCTTTCAACGACCCTCAATAGCCCGAGCACGTCCTCAGAGCAACCTATTTCCACCACGTGGACTTTTCCAAAGAGAAAAGGAAAAACCGAAGGAAAGTGAAGATGACGATTCAGAATATGAAGACGATGACGAGGGGGAGGAGGAAGATAACCAAAACGAAGGGAATAGGCGTCGGCGTTCCAATCGTAAGACTCACGCACAACGAGTACGTCGTCAGGTAGAATCAGTAAACAGAAGTCGCTTTCGCTTTCGCCGTCCTAAAACTGTCACTGAGGTGACTTCAACGAGTGAGGAGCTCATCGAATCCATACCAAGTACCCCACGGTCAAAAGTTAATACTCGATTTAGCTCCCGTTTTCAATCTCATTCGAGCTCTACTGCGTCAACAACAGTGAATCATCGCAGCATACGTCCGACTCGTCCTATGTCACCGCGTACACCGTTTACCCTACGGGAGAAAGATTCAGGAAAACGGACGACTGCTTCAAGCAATTTCCGACGTAATCAACAGCCGTCAGGGCGACGTTCTACTTCTAGTGTCACTTCCCCATCTACCTCGCGTCGTCTGAAGATTTATAACAGTAACAATAATATCGAAAGTTCTAACTTGCGGTCTCCAAGCACAACTCGTTCAAATCGAAATCGTGGAACGATGCGTGGACGCATTCGCAATGATTACAATCAAGATATGCCTTCTTCTCAACTGGGGAGTGTGTCGATCACAGTCACACATGTCATCCCTGCAGAGGTAACTATTCCTGTAGTAAACGGACACCTAACAGAATATAAGCAAATCGTTACCGGAAAGACAAGCCTCGAAGTTTTAGGGCCACATCAATATACTCAGTTAGTTGGAAACAATGGCCAGTCTTCACTTTACCTAACCCGCGAAGATTCCAATGTAAACTCAGTTGGAGCCACGGAGCTAACCCGTTATCTATTGCATGACTCCTCGACGACAACGGTCACCTTTACGCCCACAACAATACGTGGAAGAAAAACATCATTTTCGCATGTTCTTCCCTCGACAGTTTACTCTGTTGAACAGCTGGTATCCACGATACAACCACAAATCTCGGCAAATGCGCCATTGGCTAATATACTGCTTTCTCAACTGTTGTTGGGAAATATTAATTTACCCGCTTTTGCCCAACCGCAGGCAACAATTTCTGGTTTGGGCCTGCCCCTAGAGCCAACGATGGTGGCTTCACCCGTCACAGAATATCGTACGCATACGTCAACTTATGTGACAACTATATATGATGGCAAGTCCACAATACTACCAATAACGTTCCAGGGCAAGAAAATATTGACAACTGTTTTTGATACTACTGCCCAGACAATTACAGCAACTGAGTACAGCGTGGATACGATTGTTAATACGCCCACTCAGACTTTACAGACGGTGCAATCACAGGTGCCCCAAGTAAACAGTCTACTGCTGCAGCAATTGCTTCTACAACAGCAACAGCAGCAACAACCCCTGGCTCAAATTCCAATAATCTCACCAACCACATCAACACAAATATTTCTTAGCGAAAATCTGCAAGATTTGGATGCGGAATTGCCAATTGAGGATGCTATTGTTCCAACTATTGAAAAAAGCAATCGCAAAAAATCTCGGAAGTCACACAAGCGCACCAAGCCAAAACCAGAAACTGAAATTGAACCGGAAGGCAGCGTGATTACGCTTTATGTTTCTGGACGTAGACCAGGAGAGTTTAGTACAGTTTTATCGACTGTGCAAAACAGTTTGCACAAGAGACAAGCTTCGCAGCACACCATACGGCAGACTGTAACGGACTTATCTAGCCAGTGGCAGAAGGTAGAAGAACAGGAGCAGATCCCTTTTAATTTCGCTGGGAGCGAACGAAATCAAATTTATCAGTCACTTAATCAATTGAAAGAAGATTATACCACCTCATTAGAAAGCTCCACTGGTGATATGGATCTCTGGTATGACAAAGCCACCAGAATAACAACATTTCAACCATCTGCCAGTTTTTTTGAATAAATAACCTACCTTCACCAATTGCAGGTTCAAAAACCAACCAATCTAGTTGCCTAAGCTTAGTGCAATGCAACTCTTAATCACATCCAGCCCAAGACTAGTCAAAAATCTAAATAAAAGAAATCGGAATAATAGAGATGAACAATCTAATAGCAAGCCAAAGAAATATCATGTTGATATTTAAAACTATAAATCAACTAATAAAGACAGAAAAGGCACCTATGCACATAAGTTTTTGAGCTATGTACAGTACACATGGCTATCAGTGTTTACGTTGTTCACATTAAGAACGTTGTGGAACATCAGCACGAAATACTTCAGTCTATCGATGTTTATTTCTGTGAATGGTCCTACTTCGAACTTTTCTAATGTACTGCAGTTCACGACAAATCCCTAGTTTTGCAACTAATTTGATAGTCCTTGTGATAATATTGGTAGCCCAAAAATTTCATTGGCGCTAGATGATTGTTGTTAAGGATTGAGAATACGAAAATTGTTACAGAATATAAACACACTGATATATGATATTACACATTTGTTATTCATTTTTCTTTTTTGAGCTAAACATATTTGAATTATTTCTCTTTATATTGCAAATACACCCCCATACTGACGACTACAAAATAAAATTGTTTTTTATATTTTTGGAAAAACATATCCATCATTAGTAGTTCTACTCTCTTAATATATACATACAATCTTCGTTTAACGCCGTGCGAAGAACTCAATAATCGGCCCTGTTTAATATTTAATAATTTTCAGGTTATTCAAGACACAAATTGAAAACCAAATAATATAATGCGAGAAAATATCCAAGCTCTCTACCAAGAATAAAAACAAAAATTAAATTGATTGGAAAAATAAGTTAGTTATAACTTTAATAAGATAATAGTTAAAGTTAGAATTCGAAGAACAAAATTACTTAAATGTCAAATGTGTGTATATGTGTAACTGAAAACGGAAATACTTATATATATACATATAAAACTGTAACAAATATAATATAAATTTGGGTTTATTTATAATGGGTTTTTACAAAGTAAATATATCCATACCTGTAAAAATTTTATTTTTCCTTTAATTTTAAGCTGTATTTGTATCATGCTTACACTTATAACTCCGATATATTCTGAAAATAAAATTGTTTTTATTTAAATTAAAAATAATGATTTGTATATACAAAACTATAAAACTATTATTACTTTCGGCATGCCGTAGGTTTTATATTCTTGCAGCATTAGCGTCCTTCTTCACAAATTGTATGTGTACTTAATAGAAATTATGTTACAGAGTTTCATAACACTTTTCCTGAATTCGTTTAATATTGTTATTAAACAGCCGATCAGCATAAATATATGCCACCAAACTTCTAACACTTAAATTGTCTGTTCGATAACAAAATTCGACCAGCTCGACTCGACTTTGCTCGTAACAGACGGTCAGCGGACAAATTTATTCCAAATTTAAAGACTTTAATATTCTCCCTGCAAGAGTGTAAAAATGGACATCTCCGATGAGGAATCATAATACGGCTGTATATGTATTCACAGTGTATGTGAGATGGTAAAACAATAGTAACAGATTTTGAATAAGTCAACCATGTTTTCTTTCGACCATTAAACAGTTGAACAATTGAGTTATTCATTCTAAGCTTTGTAAATATTCACTTTATTCGAAGTTTTTAAGAGGTTCCATAATTGCTGACGAATTATTGTAGTATCAATCAATATTTTTTTAATTGCTGCAGGCTATAATAACAGGCACATTAGGCACCGCAGTACTTCGGTAAAAAGTAGTAAAAGCGAACTTACTGATACAGAGTATCGGCGCAACAATGAAGCAAATAGAAGTTTCGATGAGGCTAGGTTAAATCTAGCGAAGCACGTAATGTCCAACGGAGTAGAGCTGATAATAGCCAGTGACAAAGTCAAACACAGCGATCAGCAGATTAGCTTGCTCCAAACAGAAGTCAAAAAACGTCCAATAACTCTTGCCCCTAGCACATTGTCGAATCAAATGATCTTGGTTGTACCCACTTCCAACGAGGTATGATTTAAATAAATTAACTTAATCTTAATAGTAAATGCAATTGGAATAAAATAGGAAAATTTTACAATTCGGCTTGATGACAATCAGTTTATCACAAAGACCTGTCTAACAACCTATACATATCACACAACCTACCTGCACAACGGCAAAACAACGATAGCATGCAGAGAGACGGTCGTCTCAAACAGTCAAACGGAGGAGCGCAGATTCCCAAGAGCGACTTCGCAGCTCTCGCTGGATCTGACGGTGTCCCATGTAAGTTTAGAAGACCTTTTAAGTTGATTTTTTAGATGGTGCAATACAATTTTATTATATTTATTAGGTCCCCCAACTAGATGTCGGCATATTCCCAACAACATATCATTACTTCAACACGCTAGGTAATAAAAAGTTAGTGATTAAGTCCAGCTATACGGTATTAAACACAGTAACTGGACCAGAGGACTATGTAGCGTATTTGCAGCCATCTGAGGAGGCTACTGCTTTGTATGATACCAACACGTACTATAGTCGGCTTACTATAACAAGAACGCTGCACGATCAATTTGCATCGAAACGCGTTGTAAGCGACGAGAAGATACTTACTCAAATTGTGATCACCGAATCGCTTCCAGGTCGAGGAACGCCGCAAGCGCCTATGAACATAGAAGACGGATATGTTCATATTTATGCGACAAAATCCTCTATAATGACTATCACTTATCTGGCCAAGCCGTTAGTCGACACATCGACTCTTAAAGATGCAAACGAGGATTTGCAAACGCAGGTTATCACACATATTGTTCCCAGTTCTCTGCTACAAACGGAACTACTATCCACGTTCCGGACACAACTAATGCTTGAAAATGATAGCCATAACCGCAAGGTTATAACACTGGCTACCCTTCTGGACGGCCAGACACTGCAAGTTACTGCTTTACACTATTCCACAAATTCAAGCAAGAGCTTTGGTGCAAAAACTGAAATGCCAAAAATAACATTCAGTTTTGTAGATAATGAGAGTTCTATTAAAACAACAACAAATAAAAATGAACTTGATTCTCATTCTGAGCTCGTATACGCATCTAAAACTAATGGTCTAACCATGTCAGAATCGCAACATAAATATGTATATCGTAAGCCGCCCACTTTTGATGCGACACCCAAAACTCCAGCTCCATCTACTGTGGAACATATTATTGGTACGTTTGATTTGGAAAGATTCCGTCCTGTCTTCAATGTTATGGCCGATCTACTGCAGAAAAATATAGATGTTAACCGGAGGAAACAGCAAATAATCAAGGAAACAGGAAAAACCAATCAGACAATGGACGAGCGCCCTGTTTATATACCTATTAAGTTAACAGGACATACAGAAAAACAAACCAGTTTAATATCTGGTAATATGACAATCGATCCAAAACTGAATAGACTTACGGCACAAAGTCTACATATAAATCCACCGCAAATGCAAATTCTAGAGGAAAATAGCACTCTGTTTCCCATTCAGAAACACCACGCGCTGATTAGCCACGGTATTCCAATCCGTCCTGGAGAGATTATCAACGCCAATGCGGATCTTATTATCGGTCGTCCAAATGGCATAATTAAACAGTTAGCTCAGCCGTTGAAAAAAAAATCAAGGCAACCTCCATCACCTCCCACCCTTCTACCGCATAATCCTTCACATTCACTTATGCCGCCTTTTCCTTTTGCTGTCGAAAATTTCCATAGACTGTATCCGGAACATTACGGTACAATAAATATGTTGCGACCACCCGCTCCCTCCTATTTTCGTTCCACAGTTAGCTCCTTGTTTTTTAATAAACCAAACCATCAAATTACGAATCTTAATGCGGAGTTGAATGATAATGAAATTATAGAAATCCGCCCAATACCGCAAATATTCAGCACAAAGTTGCCTGTTGCCACTCATATTACATATGCAAAAGTCGATAGTACTACCTTTCCAAATCTTCTTCCCTCTGCTCATCATCGCGTTAACTTCAAGACAGATGTACTTATCCATGATGTTGCTATAAATGTGCCACCATTAACATTCAAGCAGGAAAGTGACAACTTCCCAGCGGCCACAGCGATACGAGGGCATATTTTATTACCGACTATGCCGCTAGTTAAAATTCCTTCTAATAAAGCTCACATCGATGTTCGACTTACTCCCCAAGGTAATAGGTTAGATGTATCATCCATCCCAATAGAAAAAGAACCAAAGTCAGAATCAAAAATAACAATCACATCCAAGCAGCGTAATCAGAACTTATTAAAACTAGAGAGGTTAAATATACCGGTTTCAAACAAAATAGCCTTCCTCTCGATTAACAATTGGAAATCTGTAAAGGCTAAAACGGAATCATCAAAATTGAATGATTCGGCACAGATGCCGAGTCTTAAAAATTATGACTTGATGTATCTTAAGCCAACCAATAAATTGCATCAGAACAAAAGTTTAGAATTAAAAATCTCCCGCGCAAATCAATCTTTTCCGTATAATCATTTAAATTATAGTTCCGCTAGGAATAACTTTAAAGTGGAAATATTTTCGGTATCTTCCACACGACCGGGTAACAAAGCTATTAGCTTAGGTCAACCGTTTATGACAAAAAAACAATCCTTTGATTTGGGTGAAGGTGTGACTTCAGTCCAGAGCGACTTCGATAAGAAACTATATTTGGCCACTGGCGAACCTTTTAGTTTAAAGCCGGCAGGCTATGAAAAAGAATCTTACAAACTCCGCAAATCGACTGGTCCGCGTAATACGATTAAATATAAAACAGAAGTCCTGTCAATACAGCCACAGCTTTCAGTGCAATTGAAAGCCAAACCGCATCGAAGCTCTATTTCAATAATGGCTACAAATTTTTCAGTACTAGACAGTTTTAGTTTTAACAATAAGCAACTGTTTATTCCCATATCATCAACTTCAAATATTTTAGAGCAGTCAAGCCCAAGTTTAACTTTCATGTCTGCCTTCGAGACCAGAAAGTTTTCAATAGTTACAGCTCCATCTCTGACCCAAGAAAGTTCTACATCTGCGTTATCCAGTCAAAAACTCCACGTTGTGCCAAGTTATAGTTATAAATCACCATTGCCACTGGATATTAAGCAGTCTACATACTCTGCTTCAAAATCTTCCATAATTAATACCAAGCCCATATCCCACTATGGAACTCATTATAAATTAACGATCAGAGAACAATTAATGACTACCAACAAGCCAATTAAAACATCAAAACCCGTAAATTTATTAATAACGACCGAGAGCTGGAAAACTGATATAAAAACTCACACAATAAGTTCAATACATCCAAATCAAACCTTTACAATTCCTTTGGAACCCTCGGAAGCATTAAACAAAAATAATGATTTAGGTAAATCCGACACATTTGGAATATCAAAATTAAAACTGTTTTCACGTGAGCCTGCCAGTTCTATAAAAGAAAGCGTCAAATTGTTTATTAATTCTTCGTCAACAAAGCAAAATGTGATAACAGTTTATAGAAGTAGAGATGCAACCAACACTCGGATTACAAATTTGAATACAAAATCGGTGGATAATATCGATACATTTCGACCAAATACTTCAAAAATGTCCGGTAATAATAACAACAGAAATTTTGATTACGATGCGAATGCATCGTTCGAGTTGCCAACGCGGGACGAAGAGTTCGTACCTCCTCTCAACTCTAATAATGTGTTCCTAGGCGGCGTAATTACAGATAAATCTTTAAAAACTCAGTATTTGCGGCCTGTCCCCGAGGATCTTGCGTGTAACCCTGGCTGCAAATCTGCTAAAAACGAGATATGCTCGCACTTTGCAGACCATGGTAGTAGCTGCGAATGCCGATTAGGATTCGCGCGAATGTTTCCCGATCGACCGTGTAAACGTAAGTACTGATTCAACTTTAAATTTATTAGACAATTTAACAAGAAAGAAACTTTGAGGCAATATAGTAGTAAAACAGTTTCATTTCACACACATTCTTCGTGTGTTTATTAATTGTTATAATAATTAGAAATCAAGCATGGTAGAAACTATGCCAAATTGTATAAACAAAATATATAAAACGATTGGTTATTTTTCTATGAAAATATATAATCCTGAATATATATACATATGTATATTCACAGCCACGTATACGTACCAGATGCTCGTTTCAACTAATCGAGTTGGAAGCTTTGTTCTCAAGTTCAACGATGATTTTTTAAACCAATCCACAAGTCAGTACCGACACTTGAAAACAATTATTCTTGATGCCATTGATCGGATGATAATGCAGTCTGATTTTCGTGATATATACTATGGTGTTAAATTACAACAATTTATAGCGGATAAGCAGGGGTCAGTAATGGGAATCTTTCTGATACAGGTAAGAGGCTTCTTAAAAGAATAATAAAATAAAATGTATATTTTCATTTCTAATTTAAGCTTTCCGAAAATAGCGAAGAAAGTCGATTGGAATCAATTTTTCGCAAGCATTTGAGAAAAAGTAACTATAGCATAGGTGGTACGGAGCTATATATGGCCAAAGAAAGTCTGAATTCTCTTAAAATTCAAGGTAAGTTACCCCTTATTGAACTTATAGTCAGCTGGTATAAGGTATTATTATACCAGCTGACTTATAGCAGACCCATATATTTTTAGTCAGCATCAACTGCCGAGTAGATTTAACCATGTCCATTTGTCTGTCCGAACGTTTGAACGTCGGGATCTCAGCTATCTCAGAAAAGCTGACAGACAGACAAACAGGCAAATAAATAGATGACACAGACAAAAAGACAAATATACTGGCAGACAGACAGGCATAGATAGGTAGATAGACAGACAGGTAGAAAGAAAATCAAATAGATAGACAGACAGACAAATTTGGTATTTAAATTCATATTTACGATACGCACATCAAATTTGTATTCCCTTGTGGGGAACTAGTGCTTTAACTAGTGCAAACTAGTGCTTTAATCTTAGAGCCATGTATATTGATGAAACTTAGCACACATGTTTCTTATTGTTGCACGATGTAAATGTGTAAGTCGGAACGAGCCGGACCGGACCGTTATATCGTATATCAGCCATACAACATATTGGGCGATTTTGTTGTTTTTCAAGACATTGCAGCCAACCTTTTTTCTATCCTTCTTCTATATACATATATAAAAGGTATATGAAATTGCATCAAAATCTAAACACTTTAACATTTAGCTGTCATAGGAAAACTATCGTCCGAAATTAAGGCTTTTGTATGAAGATCAGTTTTGATTTCAAAAAATTATCTAATCGGTGCCAATCAAATGTTGACATAATATTGAATATGCACAATGTTTTTCAATTCTGCACCATTATATATCAAACATATTAGATTATTATTAGTATTATTCTTTGTGATCACTCGACTGCAGTTTTCTTACTATGTTTTTAATTTCAGATTTCGACGAGTGCATCAATGATGAGTTTAATGATTGCTCCATGCACGGACAGTGCTTCAACTTATTAGGTAGCTACACATGTAGCTGCCCAGAAGGCTATATGGATATCTCAGAAAATCCGATTTATCCAGGGCGGCAATGTTCGGATCAAGTTATTGGCTGTGAAAAATGCAATTATCACGGCAACTGCGTGAGCCTGAATGAGTCTCAGGTGCATTGCGAATGTTTCGTCTGGTATTCTGGGGTATCATGCCAATTGAATTTGAAAATACTCCTTATATTCATGATTAGTATCGGGACATTAGTTATATTATTACTGCTTTGCATTCTGCTTTTCTACGTGAAACATGCTGGTAAACACAGGGAGAATCTACCCAGATTTATATCTACATCAAATTACCATCAGCCCAGCGTTTTCGCTACCTCCAGTCTGCAGAAGCATGTCAAATTAATGGATGACTCGAACAGCGAATCTAGTCACAATTCAGAGGTATATATATTCCAGGTTCGTTTGACCGAATTCTGATTAAACATTTCCATATATTTATAATACTTTATTCGAACTTTATACTTTATTCGAATACGTAGACTCAACCTAAGGAGATCATCTCTCAATGTAAAAAAACTGCTTCACGCGAGATGCTAAATTTTAAGCCGCAACCATCCAATGAAAAAAAAAAAGCAGATTGTTCACTTAAGGTTATGATTCCCCGAGCAAAATACTCTCATACTGCTTTGCATTATCCAATGACATTAAAGAAGGTTGATAAGGCTAAAAGGAAAAGTTCTACAGGTAATAACTCAATGAGAGAATCTCCTATTGAGGCAACTGTTGGTGCTTTAGTCTCTGCAGGATTTGAGGTGTCTACCATTGTAAACAATCAAGCTATAACTTCGACTCCAGAGACGGCTCCAGACCATCAGAATCAAATATTTATTACAAACTTTGACACCTTCCTACGTTCAGATGAGTATGTTCTTGTATTTTATAGTTTTTTCATGAATTACACACAAGTGTTACCCTCCTACTTCATTTCATTTTAGTGAAATGCACAAAATGAATTTTTGGATGCAAAACACTAACACAAATACAACGTAAGTAACGATTGATAAAAAAAGGCTTTGAGTGCTCTAAATAGTGGAAGCCCTGAATTCTTTAACAACAATTTTTATAATGTGTTATTTATCTTTTATTATACATCAACAGAGCGGTCGATGTTAGATCTTTTGATGAAACGACAGTCCAAGCAGTTACCAAGTCAATGCACCATAGTTATGATAAGCATACACAGAGTAATACCATTGAGGTGAGTAACAGTCTCAGACTCAGTATTATTGTATTATATATGTCAAGTGAACACGACAGGATGATGTCCTTCGCCTTGCATCGGTTTTTGAAAACTAATCGAAGGGAAATCTTACATTCGTATGGTTTTAATCATTACTTTACTCATTACTCATTAATCCAGTAATAAAAGCTTTATTCGTTTGAATTTAGGAGGCAAATACAATGGCCGAGCGAGATATGGGCTCTACTTTTTTGCTACCTCATTCGCACCTTTACAAAACTGAAAAGGTTAATATTTTTGCGTCAATTGGGTTGTATTTAATTTATAAAATGTTTTGTTTTTTTTTTAGCTGGACAGCGACTTATCTGGTTTTGACTCGTTGTAGCCACTTATATGTATCTACATATTAATACTATCATGGCTAATGGATGCTATGATCTGAACTTAGCAACTTTGGATGTACCAAACGAAAAATTGGCATTTATAATTTAATACAGATTGTTATATATATTATATACTGTTGCGACTTCACATACATATTTCTGTTACACATTTAAGTATATTTGAATTTAAATTTGCGTTTTCGTTTGGCTGCATCTTTTATACCACCATTAGCATTATCGATACTTGTATCAATACCGATATAAAAACAAGCCGCACCGCTAGAGGAGATTGAACAAGTTGGCAGGTCTCGACAACCAACCGCGGTAAAAACACATAAAATTAAATACTTCATACTTTGTACTTTATATATCTTTCGTACCATTCTAATTTTACGCCATAACGACTCGAAATAGTCAAATAAATAGTTATAAAGTTTTAGTGTCTTGTTTGATATCCATTACCATATGAACTCGAAACATCTTTAATTTTATGTGTACCTCATTAATTTATGTCGTGCATATTAAAAGCGAGCTTTATTGATGTGTGTGTGTGGTGAAATTGTGAAAAAGACGTTGCAATTTCTTGTGAAATAGACGCACACATAGACAAAGAGACACGAGGCAATGCCGGCGTATGATGAAATTACGCAGCGGTAAGCAAATGAAAAAGCAGAACAAGAAGTGGGTCAAATTCTACTGACGAGATGGATTCGAACTTGGATGACACAGTTGTCGAGACTTCTGGGAAATCGGATGCACATGGTGACTTGATACGTAATTTGATGAACATGATGCAGAAAATGGATGAGCGAAACGGTCAATTATATAACTCCGTGAAGAACATGGAGGATCGACAAAATAAATTGGCCATCTTTGTGGAAAATGTCAACGTTACTCAATCGGAGCTGGCTAAGCAAGTAGTCAGCATAAAAAACACAATGCTTCATGTCACTGGAGGCACTGCTGGAGGTATATGTGGACAATTGGGCGCCTTGGATGGCGCAGAATCTGTGAGCGTTACTGGAAGTTCACAGAAACAACTTGATGCTGTCAGAAATTCACGTCTATTGGGCACTAATAGATGTGCGCGTGATGATCGTGGCGCCGCTGGAGGTGCGCAGTATTTAGAAGATAACAGAAGTGAAATTGGAAATGTCGGCACTGTTACAGGCGTGCGTGGCAAAATTGGCACTACTGGCGGTGCAGATGACTTTGGCGTCGTGGGATCTGGTGTCGGTAAATACGAACAAATGAAAGGCATATTCAACATGGGCGCTAACGAAGGCTCACGTAATCTTGATATAAATGGCTTAGGAGATGCTGGAGATGGTATTGGTATGTACGGGGTCGATGGTGTAGGTGGTGGTGTTGGTTTATTGGGTTCAGCCAGATTGAACAGTAGCAGAAATGTGTTGCAACATCCTCCACTCGTATACCCTCGAAAACTCATTGATTTGCCTGAGTTTAATGGAAACCCAGAGGATTGGCCCGTATTTTCAACAATGTTTTGGGAGTCGTCGAACGCCTTTGGATATTCTAAGCTGGAAAATTTGTTAAGGCTACAAAAAAGCATAAAGGGAGCGGCCAGAGATGAAGTCAAGGGTTTGCTTATAAATCCTATGAATGTTGAGCATATTATGAATCATTTAGAGTTCACTTATGGGAGGCCGGAGTTATTGATAAGTAGTCAAATGGACATGGTCAGCAAAATTACTGCTATATCAGAGGATAATTTGCAATTGTTGGTCCCATTTGCAACGAAAGTTGAAAATTTGGTTATATTCTTGCAATCGGCTAATGCAACTCAATATTTACAGAATCCTTCCGCAAAGTTTAAATAGCGGCGTGGAGAGCAATGGCAACATTCAAGAAGCAGTGAAGCTGGATACCGAATCCTATGATAAAATCTTAGGTATGCAATGGAACAGTCAAAAGGACGTTTTTGTTTTTGACCTCAAATTAAATCGCGTAGATAAACAAATAGTAGAAGGTCTTCAATGTCCAACGAAGCGTCAGCTATTAAGCTTGGTGATGTCTGTCTACGATCCCTTCGGCATGCTCGCGGATTTAATGATATACAGAAATATCCATTGGAACGATTTATTGCCTGAAAACATATTTACTGCATTTAAACAATGGGGTCAGCAGTTCAAAAAGGTTAAGGAATTTAAACTAAGAAGATGTTATTCCCAGAATTTCCTATTGTCAGACTACGTTGAGTTACATGTCTTTGTCGATGCAAGTGAGCAAGCATTTGCGGCAGTGGCATATTGGCGAATAACTTGTGGTGCCAGGGTACAATTAATGTTTATATGTGGAAAAACTAAATGTGCACCTCTTAAGTTATTAACTATTCCCAGGCTAGAACTGCAGGCGGCCGTACTTGGTACTCGTCTAAGAAAAACCGTTTTAGAATGCCACGACGTTAGTGTGAAGTCTTCAACCTTGTGGACAGACTCAAGAACAGTAGTCTCATGGATCAAATCGGACCATCGTCAATATAAACCATTTGTGGCTCATAGAGTGAGCGAGATTTTAGAAAGTACACAGGAGAATGATTGGTATTGGGTGCCAACAAAACTGAATGCAGCAGATAAAGCCACAAAAACCAGTAACCGATGTGAATACGATATAAACAGTGTTTGGATAAGTGGACCTGAATTTTTGCTTTTGGAAAAGGAGAAGTGGCCTTCACAAGAATTCAGTTCCAACCAAGAAGATATGTCTGAACGGCGCAAACAAATCATGTTTTTTGGCAAGGCTCAATGGATATCACTAGAAAGGTTTTCAAATTATTCACGCTTAAAACGTACAGTAGGCTGGATTTGGCGGTTTGTGAGCAAATGTCACAAGGACCAACATGGAGAACATGACGGAGAGTTGACGACACACGAATTGAACCTGGCAGAATCAACCTTATGTAAAATTGCGCAACGTGAAGCATACTGGAAGGAAATAGAAGAACTTCTGGAATCTGGAATTGTGTCGAAGGAAAGTCCGATATACTCATTGTCGCCTCAATTGAATGCGAATGGTGTTATTATTGTTGGAGGAAGGCTGGATTATTGTATATCCATTCCAGAGAGGGCATGTCGTCCGATATTGATACCATCGCGTCACATTTTGTCAGAGTTAATTGTTAGATGGTATCATGTCAGCTATCATCATCAAAACAATGAGCTTATTGTAAACGAAATAAGACGTCAATTCTGGATTGTGAATTTAAGAAAAGCTGTGAGTCGAGCTAAGTCAAGATGTCAACATTGTAAAAACGAGATGGCTAAGCCTTTACCACCGTTGATGGGCCAGTTACCAGAGGATAGAGTGACACCATTTCAACGGCCATTTTCGTACGTAGGATTGGACTACTTTGGTCCAGTCATGGTGACTATTGGACGAAGACAAGAAAAGAGATGGGTTGCACTTTTCACATGCTTAACTATAAGGGCTGTTCACCTGGAGTTAGCGGCAGACTTGTCGATAGACGCATGTGTGTTGTGCATAAGAAATTTTGTAAACCGAAGAGGAATTCCTGTCAAGATCCGTTCTGACATGGGAACTAATTTCATTGGCACCAATAAGGAACTAAAGAACGCAAAGGATTTTTTTGATATGGAGTATATAAAATCAGAGTTAGGCAAAAAAGGCATCGAGTGGCAATTTAATTGTCCATCCAATCCGAGCTCTGGCGGATGCTGGGAGCGCATGGTTAGGAGCATAAAACGAGTATTGGCCATAACTGTAAAAGAGAAAGCACCACAGGTGAAAACTTTAAGAAGCTTGCTGATAGAAGCTGAGAATATAGTAAACAGTCGACCATTAACCCATTTGCCAATAGATATAAATGATCTGGAACCTCTGACTCCAAACCATTTCTTACTGGGAACGACGAACTCGACGCAAACTCCTGGAAAAGATCTTAATTTGTGCCTACGTAAGCAGTATCGCATTAGTCAACAGATGAAAGATAATTTTTGGCATCGATGGATACGTGAATACCTACCGACTTTGACACGGCGCACTAAATGGCATGCGCGATCCAAACCCATAGCAAAGGGAGATGTTGTGGTAATTTGTGAGGAGAGCCTTCCAAGAGGTAACTGGAGAAAAGGAGTTGTTCTTCGTACAATTGCTGCCGCGGACGGCCAAATCCGAATAGCTGAAGTACAAACGTCAACTGGTGTGCTAAAAAGACCAGTTTCAAAGCTTGCAGTGCTAGATGTTTTGCGTAAAACTATGGAGTAGTTTTACGGTGGGTGGGATGTTGCGACTTCACATACATATTTCTGTTACACATTTAAGTATATTTGAATTTAAATTTGCGTTTTCGTTTGGCTGCATCTTTTATACCACCATTAGCATTATCGATAATTGTATCAATACCGATATAAAACCAAACCGCACCGCTAGAGGAGATTGAACACGTTGGCAGGTCTCGACAACCAACGGAGGCAAAAACACATAAAATTAAATACTTCATACTTTGTACTTTATATATCTTTCGTACCATTCTAATTTTACGCCATAACGACTCGAAATAGTCAAATAAATAGTTATAAAGTTTTAGTGTCCTGTTTGATATCCATTACCATATGAACTCGAAACATATACATATATGCTTATATAAATATTAACATGTTCAAAGTAAGCTTTATAACTAACCGTTAAGCAGTAATATTATAATAATGTGTAAAGAACTAACAGCATTTATTTATTTTTATGTATTAATTAGAAAAGTAACTTTTTGTTATACCTAGATATATTGTGCCAGTAGAATTATTCGCAAGTTTTTATAAAGGTATGTTGCAACATGTAGTGCTTTCCCAATTACATTAAATTTGATTATATGTCAAACAATTATCTTACCGATTTTATAAAAATGTTGTTACTAAATACTAGAAGTGGAAATAAATCGATGTTAACGCAATTGATTTATTTTCAAAAATTCGAAATTCGAAAATTTTGTACCATTACTAGACTTGTTTACTAATTTAGCAGTAGTTTCAAATTTTCGATTAAATCGAATTTCAAAAATTAAATCGATGGATCGGAGAAAATTTAAACCATCGATTAATCGAACCTAGATTCGATTTAACTTCCAGCTCTGCTATATACGCTTCAAGCATTTAAAATGTTAAAAAAAGGGTGAAAATATAGGTTTGTAACCGGCATGACAGACCACACAAAATATATATGTATAATATATCCCTACTAATGATCACTAGCTGATTCGATTGAGTCATGTCTGTCTGTCTGTGTATGTGAACAGACAGATCTCAGCTAGCATGAAGATTCCTGTATACTATACGATGATCAAGTTTTTTTCAAATGTTGTGTGTCTCGCCCATCGCACCTCAAATTAATTTTTTAATTTTTGATTCGATTTGTAAGCGACGTAAAAAAGATACAATATATACTGCACATATATTTAGCTAATTGAAATATCTACGTATCCTCCGGAAAATAAACACAGAAGTTACATATTCATTAAAGTATGATCATAACACCAAATGTTATATAACGTTAACAAGGGAGGTGCTCGCCTACCTCGCAATTCGCGAGCTCCATCTGTCGGGAATAATTTGAAAGCATGTACATACTCGTATGTATATGCATCTGAATTTAACAAACTAAAATCTAAACCGGAACCGGATTTTCAAACGAAAATTCAAAATTTGATAAAGTATAGTGTATCTTCACGTGTTGGTTAGAACAGTAAACTAATCTTACCACTCTACCGTCTAAATTATGTGGACATCATACATTATGCGGACCGAGCAAGGCCCCACACGCCGAATGTGTTTGGTTTTTTACACACAAAACATTACACTGAACAACACAACTTTTCCATTAGTCGAAGCATGTATTTTCAATATAATAATAATATAATTCATTGCGCTTACTAAAAATAAAACTGTCTAAAGAATGAAATATCAAAATTACATTTAAAACTCTGTTTTTATCGATTTTTGTAGCAGAAGTGGGCGTGGCCAAAATCTAAAATCTAAAAATCTAAAATCTAAACTTGATCTGCATGCAGTAAAAGTATTGATAGTTTTAAGGGTCTGTCACGCCTCCACAAATTTCAGTAGGCACAAAGTTATTCTACCCTTCCACACAATGGAGAGCAGGTATATAGTAAATATGCTAGTACATCAAAATAAACTAAATATCAATTATTATAAATTTGATATAAACTTGGAGACTATGAAGAAATAAGTTGAGTTTATATACCATAACAGTCTTATCTTTACCTTTCTTACGAAATTATAATGGACAAATTGTATTTTTATCGTCTAGAAATAGTCTTTTTGTAACCAGCCACCCTGTTCACATCGAACGACTGGTATCCGTTGAACTTACTCGACGTCCATAAAGGAAAGGGGGTTGTTACGGTCACTGCTGGACGGTGGTCGATGTTTGCTCGGCTATTTCTCGTTAGAACGTCGAGTAAACGTATATAGGTGTTCGGGACCTAAGTTAGAGTAGTCGCACAGCGGCGTTTCATAAGGGGTTTAGATCCAGCACATGTCCAGTTTTCCCGAGTGAAACAAACCCTGCTGGGTCACTGAACTTTTTTTTACCATGTATTGTACCTGTTTGACCGACCACCTAGCAATTGCTGTAATACCAACCACAAGGGGTGGACCCGCAGAATAGGGAGATTTGGAGAGCACAAAAGTACAGGTGTAGCGAGTAGTCAAACTGCAGTGTCAATCGAGCACCTCAACCGAAACAGTTGGAAAAAATTGTCTACTAAGTAAAAACTAGCAATACTGTTATTAAATATACTTTTATTAAAAATATATGTTATACAACAATATATTTATATAATATTTACAAAGCTGTGTATGTTGAGTCGGTCAACCTAATGCGGATATATTGATACCTTTACATAAAAACTAGATCTTCATCCAGTATATAGTATATTCATAAATCACTTAAAAAAAAAAGGTACGATACAAAAATCAAAGTGAAAATACACACTTATCCTATCAATGTTATATTCAACTTAAAAGGTTAAATTAAGCTTGTGAGAAATATGTTTATTGTGTTAGCTTCATTTAACCTCGATGTTTTTTATTAGTAGCATTTAATTGTTATTTGGAAATCAAATCAAATATAATACAATATTTCCCAAATAAATCAATTGCAAAAACGAAATTAAGAGAAATAAGTTAATAATAAAAACGAATTGTATGTTATGGTGTTCATCGGAAATTTCAAAATGGTGTCTTTGTAGACTGTACAATATACGTACATGTGGGTGTAATCGCCTGTGTGAACGACCCCCACATTAATTTGTTAGCCAGCCAATCAGATTCAAGCAAATTGTAAAGCTTGAGGAGTAAGCCAATGACTAACACGAGTGACTATGTGAATGTGTGCTTCTTTTCGCATTTACATACATACAGGGTCCGCCACGTAACTTTTTTTTTTTAAATGCAATAAAACAAAAACGGTCCATCCGATCATCAAATTTATTTTTTCATATTAAAGTACAATCCTTCCGGTTACTTATGGAATACAAGTTCGTTCAAATGGCTGCCTCGGCTGGCCTTGCAGTACGCCATACGGCCGACCCAATTTTTGAGGACATTTCCGATTGTTTGCGGCCGTATTTCGGCAACGGCGACGCGAATATTGTCCTTCAAAGCTTGAATTGTCGCTGGCTTGTCCACATAACACTTGTCTTTGACGACGCCCCACAAATAATAATCCAACGGTGTCAAATTACAGCTCCGAGGCGGCCAACCGACATCAGAATTTCGGCTGATAATTCGGTCTCCGAAAACAGTGCGCACAAGATCGATCGTAACGTTGGCTGTGTGGCACGGAGCGCCGTCTTGCTGGTACCAAATGTTGTCCAAGTCCTCCTCTTCGATTTCCGGGAAGAACCAATCCGTTAATTCGCCTAAGGGACGTCTCGGAAATGTCCAATTGTTGAGAGCGACGCTTCACTGATGTTCCGGGCGCGTCACGCACACTCTCGGACACAGCAGCGATATTACCGGCAGTACGTACTTTTTTTGGTTTCTCACGCGTTGGTTTATCAATAATTGTGCCGGGTTCTCTCAATTTTTTCAAAAGAAAGCGCACATACGGAGCGGACGGTGCTTTGTTACGGCTCATTTCCGTGCGTAATTTTCGCACACATTCTGCAACATTACCATAATTTTCAAAGTAAAACTGCACTATTTTAACGCGTTCCTCAATGGTATACACAACCATTTTCGTTCAGCGGAAGGATAAAACTAACTTTCTGTCAAATCAGATGTAACATCAGTGTTACCACACTCAAAATAACCACTAGTTGAAAAAAAAATGTTAGATGGCGGACCGTGTATAGATATAAGTTATAACAGGGCCGTTCATAAAATAAAGTTCTCAGCTATAATAAAATCTTAGGACACCATATTCTGTCATAAGGTTCCTGTTTATTTAAAGTATTGGATTCTATTTTAATAAGGTTTATAAGCGACGTATTTAAGATACAACTTGCTTGTATGTTCGTATTACATTGTTTTCGCCTGTTCTTTATCAAACTAAAGGTAGTAGGGCCACCAAATTTTGTAACAATACTCATTGTAAATCGTTCTAACATTTGATACGCCTTTCTCCTACTTTGTAAATTAGTAAAATCAATATAAGGCTACACTATAGGTACATATACTACACTTAATTACCACAATTGTGTGACACACATGACAAATGTTATAAAAATCCCACAATAAATGAGGAAGATATTAAAGATTTTAAATAACTCCCTTAGAACCAGGGACCGTAACGGTTATAATTTTTATTAAAAAAATTGCAAGATAAGAGATATAAACTAATTTTGTAATTTAAAAATCATTTTTAATTATTATATTTGATTTTTGAAAATAAAAATCAATTTATAAATTTTATATTTGATTTTTAAAATATATATCAAAAAGTAAGAGTTATAAATTGATTTTTATTATAAAAGTCAGAAATAAAAATTAATTTGAAATTGCTCATGAACCGAGAGTCCTAGATTATATATTGGTAAATATATATGATCTACACATACCTATCAGTTTATATATATATATATACATATGTATATGAATTCACTTGTTTAGACAATGGTTTAGACTTATTAGCGACCAAAGTTCAAGTCCAAAATATATAAAATACATAAGAACCTCCTCATCAGACACACTTGCAGTCGATCAACTCAAAAAAACTTGAAGATTAATAGAGATATGCTTCGAAAAGCCGATATATGATCTAGCTCGTTTTATGAGCAATTAAAATTTAATTTGATTTTTATTTGATTTGTAAAATAAAAATCAATTTATAACTCTTACTTTTTGATTTTTATTTTAAAAATCTAATATAAAAGTTATAAATTGATTTTTTTTTAAATCATATATACAAATTGAAAAACAATTTTTAAATTAAAAATTGGAAAAAAAGTTTACGCGGTTTTTGTGTTCGCCGATAAAAGTAACACGGCAGGATTTTTCCCACATTTTTCAGAGACTTTTAAGAGCTTTGATTATTTTTATCTCATAATTATTATTTACGGTGCCTGCTTAGAACGTACAAGTTAAAATACAGTCAATCATTCATTTGTAACTTGTACTGATTGAGTATTTTTTTTAATTCTTTATAACACATACATATGTATATGTTACAGTAAAAATGTATGGTCTTATACAGTAAAGCTTGATTGTAACGTTTGACTGTTTTAAATTGGCGAAGATAACTAATTATCGTATTGTAAATGTTGTTTCTTGTCGCTCATTTGACCATTAGCGTATTAATCTCTGATATCTGCAACTGTATAAAATTTCTACTTTGTATTGCATAATAAGGTGCATGTATATATAGACAGAAAACGGCAATATTTCTTCAACATTTATATAATGTCCAATAAAATTCCCGACTCGCTTTCGGAGGAGTACGATGTGGATCGAGATCTTACTAATCTAAATTGGTTGATGCGCAACCAGAACTTAACCTGGCCCAAAACAATAGATGTAAACTCCGAAGACGGGGATACAGGATGCACACAAGCTACAATGTACAACAAAGTAATCGGTGCGCATGATAAACAGAAGCGTCTTGGTTATGCCAAAAATTATGGAACCCGTGGTCATGCTCCCATTTTAGCAGTAAAAAAATGCAGTTCAACGACTGCAGCATCGACATCTTTAAAACAGCCGAGTCCAGCCGAGAGATACGATGTTTTCGTCAATAAAATTAAGAGGTGAGAAAAATACCTTTAACTTCATGTATACAAACATATGTATGTACTATATGTACACATGTAATATTTTTATTTACAATAGTCTGCCTGTCTGTTTGTCTGCATGCCTGTTTGTTTGTTTGACTGCTTGCCTGTTTGTTTGAGTCTGTCTGCTTGTCTAAAGCCAATTTCTGCTTGTCTAAAGCCAATTTCTGCTACACTCACCATAAATCCGGAAAATCTGAAATTTCAAAACAGTCTCTATTCAATTAAATCGCTGCGCAGTCAAAATAATAATACATAAAGGGCATAGACAGTAGGGATTGTAATCGAATTTTCCCTTGCCCATTGAAAATTGTCAAAAAAATGTGTACTAACATACTTTGTGAAAATGAAAGTATGTATGTAACTAACCGAAAGATGCGTAGCAGACCAAGTGATATACTTTATACATATATTCTTGGTCAACCATAATAGCAGACAGTATTTATCTATTGCTCTAACTTATATTCTCTCATCTTACAACTTTTTTGAATAAGAAATATACATATCATTCTATTGACATAAAAAACCTCAATGAGTAAAATACTAAATATTTATATTCTCTTTGCAGAGATCTTGCAGAATACAATAAGTCGGCAATCAAATATAAAACAGATGACAGTGAGAAACCGCCCTTTAACTACTCCCACATTATTGGTATGGCTATGTTAGAAAACGGACGAGTAACTCTTCAGCAGATTTGTGCGTGGATTGAGTCTAAGTTTGCATTTTTCAGAGTTCGAAAGAAATGGAACGTAAGTTTACAATAAATCTAGAAAGGCCACCTTCGGCATTCCAAAGTTTGTATGTGTCCCAAACGGATATAATTGCTAAAAACGGTTAACGTATGGCCTTAAATGTTATTTCTAACCATAAATCTTGCCAATAATGAAATATTTTAATAATTTTAACTTGAGGTACCATATGTAGCAACAGTTCGGTTCACCTTTTAATTTTCTAGACAATTTTAAATAATCTTGTTTAGCACAGTCAGGGTACATTTATATTTCAAAGAAAACTGTTCCTACAGCAGCTATATGTTATAGTGATCCCTTTCGATTAAATTGTATATTCATATTATATGTACACAAAAATGTTGATGGAGTAAATTTGGTTGCAATATACGCTATATCGGTCCGATCTATTTCGTTCCGACTTATAGCTCGAAAACTGAGGGACTGTTTGAGAGAGTTTCCGTTACAACAGACAGATGGACAGAAATGGCTAGATGGACTCCCCTGGTGATGCTGATTCAGGATATATATACTCTATAGAGTCAGATATGTCTTCTAAGGTGTGTTGCAAACTTCTGCCCAACATTAATATATGTATATACCAAGGACAAGTTTGCGCCGCAACAGACAGTTTGACTCGCCTGTTTATGCTGATTTAGAATATATGTATTTGCTTTATAAGATCGGAGATGTCTCCCAGGGTATAAATAAAATTTACCTTTATAATTTCGATTGGTATTTTAAAACGTTTTAGATTATTTCACATCTACAATTTTTCAACTCATTCCACAACTTTTGCGCGTCTTTCAATGGCGTCGCTTTTAATTACAATGTGGCCATCTTAGTTTAGTTTTAAAATACTTTAAACTATGTTGCTCATATATAGAATACTCAAACAGCGGAATCTACTCATTTGATGCAATGCGGGACCCCTGAACACGAAGTGTTTCACGAGTGAGCGATCGGCTCTCTTTGTTAGAAACCGCGAGAAGCGCACAGCGGCATCAACTCAGTCGTACAACGACAGCGGAACAATGAGCACGGGTGTATTTCTTTGCGCTCTGCGATCGTTTCAATGTGTGCGTGTATGCATGCACAAGCTCGCATATGAATGCATGCGTTGCTTGTGAAGTTTGACAACAGGCAAATGCTTCGGCCAGTGCGCTAGCTCCTGAAGTCAATTTTCTGTTTCGGCGTCGAGAGCCAAGAGACTGAGACACAGTGGGCAAAAATGGTTATCTTGCGGCGAAACTTTTATAGCTTCGAAAATATGTGGCTTGATTTATGGCATAATTTTATTTAGTAAATACATATTGATGTATTCCGAATTTTTAGTTTTGACTAATAAATTTTGTCAAATTTAGTAAAAACATAAACAAAACAAAATTATAGTTGTTGCACAACTTTTTTTTCAATATTATAAATTTGATATAAAATTAGAATAGAAATATGAATATTTAACCTATCTACTCAATAAATTATAAATGTACATGTTTTCAGATGTTAAAAGTTATTGCCGCCATATAACTATTTTTGCCCACTGTGCCTCAGTGTCTTGGCTCGACGCCGAAACAGAAAATTGACTTCAGGCTGCCAGCGCGCTGTCCGGAGCATTTGCCTGTTCTCAAACTTCACAAGCAACGCATATATTCATATGCGAGCTTGTGCATGCATACACGCACACATTGAAACGATCGCAGAGCGCAAAGAAATACACCCGTGCTCATTGTTCCGCTGTCGTTGTGCGACTGAGTTGATGCCGCTGTGCGCTTTTCGCGGATTCTAACGAAGAAAGCCGATCGCTCACTTGTGAAACAGTTCGTGTTCAGGGGTCCCAGTCTCCGCAGTGCATCAAATGAGTAGATTCCATTGTTTGAGTACTCTATATGTTCGATGCTTAGTGATGCTACACTGATGCACTGTTTGTACTGAGAGCCGAACAGCTGTTCTGTTCTTCTTCTTCTGTGGGGTACCAGGTGCGAAAAATCAGCCTCAAACTGCGTCAGAGCTGTTTGACGTCTCTATGTGTTCATTGTTTAGTGTTAAAATTTTATAGAAGAATCACGGGTACGCTAGCTTTCAATGCAAGAACGAGTAGTACCACGCCTTGTAAGTCAATCAAATTTTAAAATTAAGTTGAATAGTTGAAAACTTCTACGTTTTATAATATTATATCTAACTTTAATTTGCATTGATAAGTTATTTCTAAAATCAAATCAAAATGTCTTCGATTGCTCCTATGGCAGCTATACGTTATTAAGATCCGATTTGTATATCCATATATGTACATATATATAGAATGAAAGCAACAGTCGAGCGGCACGCGACAGTGGGATACCCTTCGACCAATGTTCCGGTGTAGTTTCATTTTTGAGATTCATACACACATTCATCCGATTCGTTACGATTTATTTACTGCGTTCAGCAATAAGAAGCCTGTGTGCCAAGTTTCGTCAACATAGATATATATTATAGGTTACAAATACTATTTACACCTTCGGCATGACAAATATATCCTGAAATAATTAATATACGAGCTGTGTATATTGGTTAACAGACAGCTACACCTTATCGCATTCCAATCCAGTCCGCTTCCGATTTATTGACAGCGTGCAGCTATAGGAACAACATGAGTATGACAATAGTTAAAGTTTGAAGTTAAAGTTTTAAAGCTAAATATCTCCATATTTAGTGACAGGTCTATATAAATAACTAAGAACCGCATTTTTCCCTGAAACTTGTAATTTACCAGTCTCTCAATTTCAGAATTCCATCAGACACAATCTTTCATTGCATCATTGTTTCCGAAATCGGAAACGTGAAGAGAAAGGAAAGGGAGGCTACTGGGAATTGGGAATGGACCCAAAAAAATGTGAAAGAAAGCGAATACGCAACCGTAAAACGAGCCAACGCAAGTTGGATTCAACAAAAAAACTGACAAATGTTAGCTCTGAGAAAAATACCCTACAAATTCTTTATCGAAGGCACTCAGATCTGAACCAGGCTGACGATAAAGTGTTCTTTAAAAGCAAATGAAAAGCACGTCTCAACTATGCAGGATATAGAAACGGATCCGGGTGTGACGTTTCCAAATGTAGTAAGCGCGCCAACGGACATCAATTTTTGCCATCCATCCGACGAAGAAGCGCAGGGAAACATGGAATTATTGCATCCCCTACAGCAACAGTTTGAGCTGGGCACCATTATCATTAGCACAACAGGAATCATCGATGAGTCCACCTGCTTAAACAGTATTATTACTAACAAATTAAGCTGTACCAATATGGTCAGATCTCCATTCTCATCTTGTCAATATCGTAAAATCTAATAGTTTTTATTATATTTCTTTCAGATCTATAGTGATGATGAGATACCGGTGTCTAGCGAAAATGTAATCATATCGTCGCATATGTCAACGTTTGGCTCAATGGATACGAGTAGTGAGGCAACAAGTCCCCTGGTTCCTGTCACTTCCAACCCTGAGATCCCACGCAGCGTAACCATAAATTGCAACTATTCCAATTATCGCCCCTACATGGATATGGCCGATGATCCATTTAATTATTTGCAAAGTACGGAAATAAATCGTAGTGAGGATATTTTGGATAACCTATTGGATGTCTGTGTTAGGGACTACTGAAGTTTATTGAAATTATTAAATTACGTTCTTAATAAATTACAATAAATTTAAATTGCTATTTTTTTCATTCAGTAATAAATTTTACTGATCATATGTTTCAGTCACTACAGTACCTCAAATCACCATTCGACCAGTAATAATATTGCTAGGAACGAGCCACAGACCCTAAAAATCCATTCATCTAGTGTATGATATTGCTACAAACGAGCCGCAGACCCTAAAAATCCATTCATATGTTGTGTGGATCAAAGGATAATTGGCCAACACGCAGACACAGGAAAAAATAATTAGAGAATATATACACTTAAAATGATCGAAGAGTACGATTCTGTATATTTAATTTCTGAAATGAATTTATGGTTAATAGAATGAATAACTAATGAGGTTTACAAATTGAACAATTTGTGGAATCGTACAAATTATATTACGAGTAGTTATCGCTATTTTATAATATTTAATTTCGTAAAAACATAGAATTATGTGAATACTTAATACAATATATATCACATGTTCTAAAGTACTAAATGTTATAGTTTTATTAAAACGAGGGATCATTAATGCAAAACATTTGTGTTCTACAAGATCTTTGAAAGCATATTTCGAAAGTTTATCAGGTAGTATCCAAGGTGATAAACTGGTGAGAAATAAATCGCCACGCACTATAGTTGTGCTTCATTCGAATTGTGTAAATATACATATACTATTGTATGTACTTAATGTTAGATATAGTATTGAAATAAATCATTGTTTTTTAAAACTATCATTACATCATAATATTTAATTTAAATGCAATCCACTTTGAACGCATTTAGTTTTCCATGGGCCAATTGCACCCAAGCAGACTATAGATTGTTCATTTTTCTGTACAAGTCAGTCGGTATAATATATATACAATATTTCTATTGTTTTCAATGAAGAGCAACTACGTCGTTAAATACACGTATCTTCCCAATTATGTATACAACTAGATACGTTGAATTGTTATCTTATAATTTGTTATCTTTTGTCTAATTCAGATTTGAACTATTTTAAATGCATATCAACAAATAAGAAAATATTACATTTAACACAGCTTTTTTTTGTGAAAAATATATTCAGTTAATTTTCTTTAAAGAAATTTAAAAAAAAGTACTGTTTTGTTAAACTAAAGAATCTTATTGTTCACATTAAAAATTTGAATTTTGAGTATCTTTCCTACTCAGTTTTTAAGGAGGTAATAATTATGAAATGAATAAAGAGAATACCTGATACAAATTACACAAAGTTAAATAAACCGAGAATCGAATAGGTATATTGATTGTAAAAACTATAAACATAAGTCTTAATTATCAGTACAGCAATTTTTACACATTCCCATTCTTGTCAGCAGTGTGAATTGTCCGAGCCGTCGAGGGTATATGCAACATTATCAAGCTTTTGCGCTAAATGCATTTTCTTACAATTGGGATCCGTTTCCAGAGCAGCCATGATCTAAAATATCACGAAAATACAATATTAATTATATAAATTAAAATTATACATACATTTATATATATTAAATGTACACAATTGCAAACAAATTGGCACAATTATAATAATTTTATATTAATAATAATCTTGTTTCTGTCAACTTATCCCGACACTCAATGGTGCGTGAAACACCATTTTTGTACAAAATTAAAAAAAAACAATAGGTTATCCATGTATTATATTTATGCCAACGTTACAAAATGTACAAAATATTCAATACAGACCTGTTCTCTATATTTGGTTATGTAGATGTAGAGCTCCTTTAGGGCCGAAATCGTGTCGAACTCATCATTTTGTTGCACCGACAATTGCTGCATAGCTGTACTCATTTCCTGGTCACTAATAAGTGGCAATCTGGCCACGTCCCGGTAGAACTCCTTTACCATTATTCGATAATTGGGAATATCCTGTAAAATCAATATGATATTTTGTAAGACAGTAATATACTTCGCCTAAACTACTTATTAAACCGTTCGAATCACGTCAATAGTGTCATACTTTTTATATCAGATTTATCAGTTTAGTTTAGTTTCAACTAGTTAATAAGTTAGTTTAGAACTACCCGGACATATCAAATTATCTGATATAATATTAAGCTATTTTCGATTTCGGTAAGAATCCGAAAAAACTGACTATATACTATAGACTGAATGACAGAATACACAGGCACACAAAAAAAAAAGTTTCATGGGTAACCGGCATATGCAGTTGTATGTATTTTGGGTCGCTGAATCCGAATCCGAGGTCAGAATTTCGCCATCACGTCTGGACTTCGACATAACCTCACAAAAGTGAAAAACCTTAAAATATCCCCCAAAAGATATAGAATTCTGATCTGAGCATGCGATATATGTTTCATCATGTATTTTGTCCTTCTAAGTCCGAATCCGAAGTTAAAATTCACGTAGCACGTCTGCGTTTCGACTTAACCTCAAAAAACTCAAACAATTTTTGAAACCCCAAAACATAATGGGGGGTCATGATTGGGTCATGCGATATATGTTTCTATATGTTTTTAGACCTTCCGAATCCGAATCCAATGTCAAAATCAGCCAATCACGTCTGAATTTCAACCTAACCTAAAAAATTTTTCAAAAACTTCCAAAATTTTTAATTTTTTTGATAATTTATTACTGCATTTGTGCTACGTATTTAATTAAGTATTTAATTTATGTTTTTTATTAGTTAAAATACAGTCTTGAAGTAATAAATCATTACTCATATGAACCTATTCCGAATACTGATAAAATAATGCTCAACTGGTATATTCAAAAAGAAAGCTTCTTTTATATTAAATGTAAATACACCCTAATCCAATATTAAAATAAGTTAAAAATTTTGGAAATTTTTCAAAAATTTTTTAGGTTAGGTTGAAATTCTGACGTGATTGGCTGATTTTGACATTGGATTCGGATTCGGAAGGTCTAAAAACATATAGAAACATATATCGCATGACCCAATCATGACCCCCCATTATGTTTTGGGGTTTCAAAAATTGGCGAAATTCTGACCTCGGATTCGGATTCAGCGACCCAAAATACATACAACTGCATATGCCGCTTACCCAGATCATGAAACATTTTTTTTTTTGTGGGCCTGTGATATCGACATGAATAAAGAATTTATAGTTTCTAACTCGCAATCCAATTCTGTTGCAACCACAACATTTACATTTTATGTTTGTTACGAAAAAATTAAATGTTTATTACCTTTGCAAAGAGAAGTTTGTTTGAGGGTGAATCCTTTCCCAAGCGATGCTCAGTGGTGGAGCAGGCATCCATAAAAGTCTGCGCAATAACACTTAGACATGAGTCAACTGAGTATGTCTTGTTCACGTCAAATATAAAATCAGGATTTTTTATAAAGTTTACCCAAAAACGGAGTGGTAAACTGTTCGATTTCCAGGCATGCAAAATATCAGAATCAGCGAGATCATGTCGCCGGGCCGCCTCATCAAATAAATCAAACAGCCATTTGACAGCAGGCGGCAGTTCTTCATTGACAGTAAGAATGATAGAAAAGAAATCATCAACAAATTTCTGAATTGTGCCTTTGGTAGCCAGCAAGCGTGTCAAATACACTTCGGGGATGGTTTTATTCACGCGTTCCCCTCCTGAGCCAATAACAGGTCCTTGAGTTGACGATAACACATGACCGGATAGGGCTGAGTTCTTAATGTTCATATAATGATCTGGTAACATGGGTTTAACTAGGTGGTAGAGGCGAGGCTGCTGTAATCCCGACTCAATGTCATTACTTATTATAATGTGACTCTGTGAGTTGTTGATATAATAAACTGAAATGAAAAAATTACAAATATGATTAACCGGTTAAACTGTTCATCTGATTATGAATAAAATACTTACAGTTTTGAAAAGGTGCACCCTGCTGTTGCTTGGCATATGGCAGGTTAAAACCATCATTTTGTCTGGCAATGAGAGACATAACTGCCGATTCCTTGACTCCATAATGGGACAGAGTATTCAGACGTTTCCATCCGTTAATTGTTTTCGTAGTTAGATCCTCGTCCTGCAGTGTTAAATGTCCGCCGCGACCGTGCCGCCATTCCAAGTCTACTTCGTTGACAGAAGGACGCATAGAGAATGGTGTATTCTTAAAAATTGCATCAAGTATCTTCAGCTTAACCTGAGATATGGTGTCCCAATCGTTCACACGGCCCTGCACCTTCTCGTCCAGATCATCCTGCAGAATATGCAGCATAACCACTTCATGGCTTACTTGTTCGTGAAGCAAACGCTCCTCTGATAGGGAATAGCTGGCATCATGAGTAACCGCATCCACCAAACCCTTTTCTACCTGGTATTTGATGGCTTTAAAGAGCAGAAAAAGGCTGGAGCCGGCGTATTCCTTCAGGTAGTCATACATGCAGACGGCTAAGTAATTTGTTAGCATCTTTTCCACAACACTCTCAGTACGCCTTAGCATTAGTTGCGGATGCTTACTTGCTAAGGATTTCTCCATAAGGCGCAGCAGGAGTGTTTTTAATATTTCCGTCGCGTATTCCATTTTATTCATGAGTACAACCATTAATAGAGAGGCAACATTTACGCGATCCCGAATGGAAAACGATGACCGCTGTGCCTTTAATGTCTCGATGAATGTCAATAAAAAGTATTTGTTGCTAAGCAGTTGGTCAAACTGCATCATAGCTGTGTCGTAATTACTTTTGGAATGCTGATCACGCATTTTGGTTGAATTAAGTATAGGATGATCAGAAACGCCGGGAAAAAAGACTTTCATAATATAGTTAACATGATCCAAGGTTGGAATTCCGCTACTCTCTAGGTCCGCCGTGAGATCCGTCATATCCGTTTGCAGTTCAGCAAATGCCTGCTTACATTCAGAGCGGACATTACTTTCTAACGTAATCATTTGTATCTGAATTCATCCGATTCGTTACGATTTATTTACTGCGTTCAGCAATAAGAAGCCTGTGTGCCAAGTTTCGTCAACATAGATATATATTATAGGTTACAAATACTATTTACACCTTCGGCATGCCAAATATATCCTGAAATAATTAATATACGAGCTGTGTATATTGGTTAACAGACAGCTACACCTTATCGCATTCCAATCCAGTCCGCTTCCGATTTATTGACAGCGTGCAGCTATAGGAACAACATGAGTATGACAATAGTTAAAGTTTGAAGTTAAAGTTTTAAAGCTAAATATCTCCATATTTAGTGACAGGTCTATATAAATAACTAAGAACCGCATTTTTCCCTGAAACTTGTAATTTACCAGTCTCTCAATTTCAGAATTCCATCAGACACAATCTTTCATTGCATCATTGTTTCCGAAATCGGAAACGTGAAGAGAAAGGAAAGGGAGGCTACTGGGAATTGGGAATGGACCCAAAAAAATGTGAAAGAAAGCGAATACGCAACCGTAAAACGAGCCAACGCAAGTTGGATTCAACAAAAAAACTGACAAATGTTAGCTCTGAGAAAAATACCCTACAAATTCTTTATCGAAGGCACTCAGATCTGAACCAGGCTGACGATAAAGTGTTCTTTAAAGCAAATGAAAAGCACGTCTCAACTATGCAGGATATAGAAACGGATCCGGGTGTGACGTTTCCAAATGTAGTAAGCGCGCCAACGGACATCAATTTTTGCCATCCATCCGACGAAGAAGCGCAGGGAAACATGGAATTATTGCATCCCCTACAGCAACAGTTTGAGCTGGGCACCATTATCATTAGCACAACAGGAATCATCGATGAGTCCACCTGCTTAAACAGTATTATTACTAACAAATTCAGCTGTACCAATATGGTCAGATCTCCATTCTCATCTTGTCAATATCGTAAAATCTAATAGTTTTTATTATATTTCTTTCAGATCTATAGTGATGATGAGATACCGGTGTCTAGCGAAAATGTAATCATATCGTCGCATATGTCAATGTTTGGCTCAATGGATACGAGTAGTGAGGCAACAAGTCCCCTGGTTCCTGTCACTTCCAACCCTGAGATCCCACGCAGCGTAACCATAAATTGCAACTATTCCAATTATCGCCCCTACATGGATATGGCCGATGATCCATTTAATTATTTGCAAAGTACGGAAATAAATCGTAGTGAGGATATTTTGGATAACCTATTGGATGTCTGTGTTAGGGACTACTGAAGTTTATTGAAATTATTAAATTACGTTCTTAATAAATTACAATAAATTTAAATTGCTATTTTTTTCATTCAGTAATAAATTTTACTGATCATATGTTTCAGTCACTACAGTACCTCAAATCACCATTCGACCAGTAATAATATTGCTAGGAACGAGCCACAAACTCTAAAAATCCATTCATCCAGTGTATAATATTGCTACAAACGAGCCGCAGACCCTAAAAATCCATTCATATGTTGTGTGGATCAAAGGATAATTTGCCAACACGCAGACACAGGAAAAAATAATTAGAGAATATATACACTTAAAATGATCGAAGAGTACGATTCTGTATATTTAATTTCTGAAATGAATTTATGGTTAATAGAATGAATAACTAATGAGGTTTACAAATTGAACAATTTGTGGAATCGTACAAATTATATTACGAGTAGTTATCGCTATTTTATAATATTTAATTTCGTAAAAACATAGAATTATGTGAATACTTAATACAATATATATCACATGTTCTAAAGTACTAAATGTTATAGTTTTATTAAAACGAGGGATCATTAATGCAAAACATTTGTGTTCTACAAGATCTTTGAAAGCATATTTCGAAAGTTTATCAGGTAGTATCCAAGGTGATAAACTGGTGAGAAATAAATCGCCACGCACTATAGTTGTGCTTCATTCGAATTGTGTAAATATACATATACTATTGTATGTACTTAATGTTAGATATAGTATTGAAATAAATCATTGTTTTTTAAAACTATCATTACATCATAATATTTAATTTAAATGCAATCCACTTTGAACGCATTTAGTTTTCCATGGGCCAATTGCACCCAAGCAGACTATAGATTGTTCATTTTTCTGTACAAGTCAGTCGGTATAATATATATACAATATTTCTATTGTTTTCAATGAAGAGCAACTACGTCGTTAAATACACGTATCTTCCCAATTATGTATACAACTAGATACGTTGAATTGTTATCTTATAATTTGTTATCTTTTGTCTAATTCAGATTTGAACTATTTTAAATGCATATCAACAAATAAGAAAATATTACATTTAACACAGCTTTTTTTTGTGAAAAATATATTCAGTTAATTTTCTTTAAAGAAATTTAAAAAAAGTACTGTTTTGTTAAACTAAAGAATCTTATTGTTCACATTAAAAATTTGAATTTTGAGTATCTTTCCTACTCAGTTTTTAAGGAGGTAATAATTATGAAATGAATAAAGAGAATACCTGATACAAATTACACAAAGTTAAATAAACCGAGAATCGAATAGGTATATTGATTGTAAAAACTATAAACATAAGTCTTAATTATCAGTACAGCAATTTTTACACATTCCCATTCTTGTCAGCAGTGTGAATTGTCCGAGCCGTCGAGGGTATATGCAACATTATCAAGCTTTTGCGCTAAATGCATTTTCTTACAATTGGGATCCGTTTCCAGAGCAGCCATGATCTAAAATATCACGAAAATACAATATTAATTATATAAATTAAAATTATACATACATTTATATATATTAAATGTACACAATTGCAAACAAATTGGCACAATTATAATAATTTTATATTAATAATAATCTTGTTTCTGTCAACTTATCCCGACACTCAATGGTGCGTGAAACACCATTTTTGTACAAAATTAAAAAAAACAATAGGTTATCCATGTATTATATTTATGCCAACGTTACAAAATGTACAAAATATTCAATACAGACCTGTTCTCTATATTTGGTTATGTAGATGTAGAGCTCCTTTAGGGCCGAAATCGTGTCGAACTCATCATTTTGTTGCACCGACAATTGCTGCATAGCTGTACTCATTTCCTGGTCACTAATAAGTGGCAATCTGGCCACGTCCCGGTAGAACTCCTTTACCATTATTCGATAATTGGGAATATCCTGTAAAATCAATATGATATTTTGTAAGACAGTAATATACTTCGCCTAAACTACTTATTAAACCGTTCGAATCACGTCAATAGTGTCATACTTTTTATATCAGATTTATCAGTTTAGTTTAGTTTCAACTAGTTAATAAGTTAGTTTAGAACTACCCGGACATATCAAATTATCTGATATAATATTAAGCTATTTTCGATTTCGGTAAGAATCCGAAAAAACTGACTATATACTATAGACTGAATGACAGAATACACAGGCACACAAAAAAAAAAGTTTCATGGGTAACCGGCATATGCAGTTGTATGTATTTTGGGTCGCTGAATCCGAATCCGAGGTCAGAATTTCGACATCACGTCTGGACTTCGACATAACCTCACAAAAGTGAAAAACCTTAAAATATCCCCCAAAAGATATAGAATTCTGATCTGAGCATGCGATATATGTTTCATCATGTATTTTGTCCTTCTAAGTCCGAATCCGAAGTTAAAATTCACGTAGCACGTCTGCGTTTCGACTTAACCTCAAAAAACTCAAACAATTTTTGAAACCCCAAAACATAATGGGGGGTCATGATTGGGTCATGCGATATATGTTTCTATATGTTTTTAGACCTTCCGAATCCGAATCCAATGTCAAAATCAGCCAATCACGTCTGAATTTCAACCTAACCTAAAAAATTTTTCAAAAACTTCCAAAATTTTTAATTTTTTTGATAATTTATTACTGCATTTGTGCTACGTATTTAATTAAGTATTTAATTTATGTTTTTTATTAGTTAAAATACAGTCTTGAAGTAATAAATCATTACTCATATGAACCTATTCCGAATACTGATAAAATAATGCTCAACTGGTATATTCAAAAAGAAAGCTTCTTTTATATTAAATTTAAATACACCCTAATCCAATATTAAAATAAGTTAAAAATTTTGGAAATTTTTCAAAAATTTTTTAGGTTAGGTTGAAATTCTGACGTGATTGGCTGATTTTGACATTGGATTCGGATTCGGAAGGTCTAAAAACATATAGAAACATATATCGCATGACCCAATCATGACCCCCCATTATGTTTTGGGGTTTCAAAAATTTACGAAATTCTGACCTCGGATTCGGATTCAGCGACCCAAAATACATACAACTGCATATGCCGCTTACCCAGATCATGAAACATTTTTTTTTTTGTGGGCCTGTAATATCGACATGAATAAAGAATTTATAGTTTCTAACTCGCAATCCAATTCTGTTGCAACCACAACATTTACATTTTATGTTTGTTACGAAAAAATTAAATGTTTATTACCTTTGCAAAGAGAAGTTTGTTTGAGGGTGAATCCTTTCCCAAGCGATGCTCAGTGGTGGAGCAGGCATCCATAAAAGTCTGCGCAATAACACTTAGACATGAGTCAACTGAGTATGTCTTGTTCACGTCAAATATAAAATCAGGATTTTTTATAAAGTTTACCCAAAAACGGAGTGGTAAACTGTTCGATTTCCAGGCATGCAAAATATCAGAATCAGCGAGATCATGTCGCCGGGCCGCCTCATCAAATAAATCAAACAGCCATTTGACAGCAGGCGGCAGTTCTTCATTGACAGTAAGAATGATAGAAAAGAAATCATCAACAAATTTCTGAATTGTGCCTTTGGTAGCCAGCAAGCGTGTCAAATACACTTCGGGGATGGTTTTATTCACGCGTTCCCCTCCTGAGCCAATAACAGGTCCTTGAGTTGACGATAACACATGACCGGATAGGGCTGAGTTCTTAATGTTCATATAATGATCTGGTAACATGGGTTTAACTAGGTGGTAGAGGCGAGGCTGCTGTAATCCCGACTCAATGTCATTACTTATTATAATGTGACTCTGTGAGTTGTTGATATAATAAACTGAAATGAAAAAATTACAAATATGATTAACCGGTTAAACTGTTCATCTGATTATGAATAAAATACTTACAGTTTTGAAAAGGTGCACCCTGCTGTTGCTTGGCATATGGCAGGTTAAAACCATCATTTTGTCTGGCAATGAGAGACATAACTGCCGATTCCTTGACTCCATAATGGGACAGAGTATTCAGACGTTTCCATCCGTTAATTGTTTTCGTAGTTAGATCCTCGTCCTGCAGTGTTAAATGTCCGCCGCGACCGTGCCGCCATTCCAAGTCTACTTCGTTGACAGAAGGACGCATAGAGAATGGTGTATTCTTAAAAATTGCATCAAGTATCTTCAGCTTAACCTGAGATATGGTGTCCCAATCGTTCACACGGCACTGCACCTTCTCGTCCAGATCATCCTGCAGAATATGCAGCATAACCACTTCATGGCTTACTTGTTCGTGAAGCAAACGCTCCTCTGATAGGGAATAGCGGGCATCATGAGTAACCGCATCCACCAAACCCTTTTCTACCTGGTGTTTGATGGCTTTAAAGAGCAGAAAAAGGCTGGAGCCGGCGTATTCCTTCAGGTAGTCATACATGCAGACGGCTAAGTAATTTGTTAGCATCTTTTCCACAACACTCTCAGTACGCCTTAGCATTAGTTGCGGATGCTTACTTGCTAAGGATTTCTCCATAAGGCGCAGCAGGAGTGATTTTAATATTTCCGTCGCGTATTCCATTTTATTCATGAGTACAACCATTAATAGAGAGGCAACATTTACGCGATCCCGAATGGAAAACGATGACCGCTGTGCCTCTAATGTCTCGATGAATGTCAATAAAAAGTATTTGTTGCTAAGCAGTTGGTCAAACTGCATCATAGCTGTGTCGTAATTACTTTTGGAATGCTGATCACGCATTTTGGTTGAATTAAGTATAGGATGATCAGAAACGCCGGGAAAAAAGACTTTCATAATATAGTTAACATGATCCAAGGTTGGAATTCCGCTACTCTCTAGGTCCGCCGTGAGATCCGTCATATCCGTTTGCAGTTCAGCAAATGCCTGCTTACATTCAGAGCGGACATTACTTTCTAACGTAATCATTTGTATCTGAATGCGTTTGTACTCCCGTTCTGCCTGCGTTGATTTTCGCCTAAAGATCACGAGTACAATTATCAGGATTATGATCAATGTAATAACGGTAAGAATGATAGCTAGCATTGCTTGCGACATGGCGTAGGTTTTGTTCAAATCGTATTTAAGGTAGCCAATCACAAAGCGCAGATTGCGGCCTACTTTCACGATAACCAATGGCAAATCAATCAACTGATCCACACCGTTCTCATCTGTCGGCAGCGGTTGATGTTCTGGAGGAATGCATAGCAGTTGGTTCAACGTTAAGCTGGTAATATTGCACTGGGCAGTGCCAATTGTAACATTCACATCATATTCATCCGCAGCCAAATTAAGCAGTTCGCCCTCGATGACAAGAGTGTCACCCTTATACAGCTTGATGCCATCATTTGAAAAGGGTAGGTACTTGGGGTCGGCCATGTAGACAATAGTGCTTCTTATATCGTGAAAATATTTGTTCAGATCCCTCACTAACTGTACGTTGTCCATGACGAAGTTTAGCTGTAGATTCAATTGCTTTTCGTGTACTTTAACATAGGCTGCCACATCTAAACTTGAACCCGTAGCATACATAGGAAATATATCATTGTGAGCCGATTCAGCTGTAAGTCCTGCATCCTTTGGTATCCCATCACTCCTCAGTATCTGAAACTGCATATTCACTGGCGGCGAGGGGCATTCCATTTGGTTTGCGTTGATCACCGTGCAAGCCGTCTTGTTAACTCGATTGCTTTCAAAAAACACTTCCAGTTCAGGATTTTGTATTGAATCAAGATACATTCCGTGCACTGTAAGTATGCGGCCACCACTTACGAAACTGCGCAACGGTTTGATTTGCATAATCCGCGGATCTTGAGTATAGTTGAAAATTGAGCATGGAAGTGGAACGGGCGGATTGTAGTAATACGAGCTATAGCCCAATTCTGGCTTGAGAAATGGATCCGAACAGCTATAGGTGCGATTAGCACCATCGACAAATAACCGCAAAGTACGTATCGGTTCCGGTTGCGTGGCTGCCGAAGTAGTGCACAACAGGCGCGAAGATGACGCCTGTGTCACGTTAATATTACATTCATATTCATCCAAAAATGCTCGTATACTCGATCCAATATTTAGGTACTTGCCCAACAAAGACAATTGCGTTCCACCCGACTTGGGACCCACTGTAGGATAAAGTCCCGTTAGTTGCACATCCTTGAAATGAAACTGAACACTCGATTCGGTATACCCGGCATCGTTAGCCACTTTAATGGCAGCCGCCATCTCATAAGCAGCTGCTCCCGTTCGGCATTCTATCTTTACAGATATTTGATAGTTGACCAGTTCGCAGGGCACATTACCTATAGTGATCCTGCCTTTTACATCTTCTTCGCGAATGCCGAGATTGCTACCTTCAATTGTAATCAAAGTTCCGCCCTCTACTGGTCCCGAGAGGGGTTTGATAATGTCAATACGTGGCCGTGGACACTCCTGCTGCACTTGTGCAAGATTTATCGAGTTTGAAGGGGAGTGTCCACAGGTCTCATTATAAACACAGGAGTTTCCACACCAAGCGCACTGATATTTAGCATCTCTCGTGACACAGAGGCTACAATCGGCATGCTCTCGATGAGAACCCAAAACGTCGCATTTGTAGAGTATTACTGTGGCCGTATCTACATAATGCTGTCGGTTCCAGGTTATATCCACCTTCGCCTCGTACTCATGTGTATTTGTCTCATAGAAATAAGGTGTTTTTTCACACACAACTATTCGATTGTTTTCGATGTGTGCTGGCAAAAGCATTTGGGCTGCTTCGATCTGGACAGTGCAGAGGTAACCAGCATGGGCACTTTTCGGCTTAGGTAAATTTTCAATCTCCAGACGTATCTCCTTGGGTACACGCACTGGTAAAAGAATGGGCCTCCTTTGATGTTTCAAATGAGGACACTGCGCGTCCGTCACGATTGGTGTTTCCTGATTGCGGCATTGTTCCGACTTATGAACACACCTATTATCATAGATGCACCAGTTACATCCCCACAGACTGCTTACACAAGACTGACAGTTGCCATGGTGGGAGCAGTCAAAGAATGCAAAGGATCGCGACACAAAGTCCTTATTTGTCTCTGAGCTGCGCACGGACAGTGGGACTAGAACATGGTCCATATTGCTGGCTATAGCTGGACGTTGTTCCAGTGGAGGGGTTGTGCACGCCAAACCATTCTCCACTATTTCAGCATCGATTGGCGTCGAGTTGCCAAAAACACAGCGGTACTTTGCATTAAAAGGTTCAGGTAAAGTCCGAATAATCAGCTGTACCTGAATTAATTCTGATATGGGGATCCTATCCGGCACAATAGATTCAAAATCGATGCATTGCTGTCCGCTTCCTAAGGAAAGCCAGCGCGAGGCGGAGGTATCTCTTTGACAGGTGGAGCGCACGGTGCAACGCTTTTCTAAAGAGCACCAGCCACAATATGGATCCCGAGACTCCAAACACGCTGAACAGTTTGTGTACACCGAACAGTGTTCAATCCGCAGCTTGATTATCTTGCGCGTCGACAGGATATAGAGATAATCCTTGCGGGTAGACATCATTGTGTTAGGCAAAATGCGGTTTCCTGCATCCACGACGATTTCTTCGTACTCTCCTGGTTGTTGTCCAGAAAGTAAAACCTTCTTCATTTTACCCTCTGAGGTACCCAAGAATGCCAACGAATGCTGCTGATCGGTCGTTGTTGTTGCTGTCACAGAGGTAACAGATACATTGTCAAAAAGGAATAGCGCATGAGCTGAGATAGGCGATACACCACTAATTTTCAATCCAACATTACAAAAGTTATAAATATTTCCCAGTGAGCCCACTATAGGGCAACGTCCATCATTAATTGTCCCTGAAATGTAGCCTAGGTTGCGATCCTTAATTGTGCCATTAAAACACAAGTGTATATTCTCGATAAACATGTCTTCGATATCCTTAAGACTGTAAATACACATAGCCGATTTGTTTTCCGGCTGATCACTTATCTCTTTCGACGGGGAAAACACCGTAATTAACACGTGATCGTCTCGCTTGATGCCCATTTGGTGGGCCAGCTTTTGGCTGGCCAGCGTGATCTTAGCATCCCGCAATATATTATAGTCTGTATGCTCGTCGCCGGCCGTGCACTGTATCGTTATTTCTGTATAACTATCGTAATTAGGGTCTGTTATGCAAATCCTCGCCAAACGTGTTACATAACCGGCCTCCTCAGCGAGGTGCGAACGCTTTTGTACCAACATGAAATATGCATACTCCGATGAATTGAATCCATACACGTAATCCACTAGAAAATGATCACGATACTTCACATCGATATTAATGATTGACTGTTGGATTGAAAATTCCGCATAGTTAAGATCGTCCAAGCGTCGCGATGATATTGCCGGAACGTCGTGCCGATAGTCTCCCACATTTGTGAACGTTGTACCCACGTAAAGAATATCCTCCTCCTTCCACGAATACCTAGCCGGACCAATGAAAGCGTATGTGGACGCATATTCATCGTTAGCTGCCAACGGAACGGCGACGAATTGTGGAGCTGATGGAAATCTTAACATATTGTAAATCTCACAGGCACCTACAAAAGGACACATAGAAACTGTTAAGTAATAACCAAAAACACTAAAACACTATTGTATTTCACCCAACCAAGGTCGGCTAACTAACAAAATCGAACTAAGATAATCTTCAACCAATTTTTAAATATAATAAATAAATATTGATCTTCGTTATAATAAAAGCTAGAGATACTCAATTTGGCAGGAAGATTTCTGTGTAATATACGCCGATCAAGTTTATTTCAAATGTTAATTTAATTTTATAAAATATACAACTTTCCTTTAATATCGACTGACTAAGCTTATTAAAATATCTACGTAGCCTCCAAATTTTAATTTGATCGGAAAATAAACACAGAAGTTTTTCAAGAAAGTATGAGCATAACACCACGTGCAGGCGATCGCAAAGCCCGACTGCCATCCGTGGAGAAGAATTTAGTAGCATGCACATATATGTACATATGTATGTATAAACTTAAAAAGATAATCTACTCTACAACGTAAGTATCCCACTGTCGCATGCCGCTCGACTGTTGCTCTCAGTTTAGCTTAGGAAAGAATGATATCCCGAACATCTGGCTACATTAGTAGCTGCACTAGTAATCGAATGTTACAAATGGTTATCAACATGTTTTTGGTTGTAATTAATATTTAACTGTATTTTATATAATTTAATATCCGATTGTAATCATATTTTCTACTTCCTTAAAAGATTTACACTACAATCTTTACCGTTAAGGTGCTCAGGTGTACAATGCATCCCATACTCAATTTCCTTTAATTCAAATCAAATAATCGTCATAATGGTTTTAATTTTGAATTTCACAAATAATAACAACAAAGGGCAGAAGATTTGCAACAACGCTCCTATTTTTTGGTAACAACTGTATATCACCTGCAAGTGCCTCTTTGGAAAAATGAGCACGGAAAGGCTTACACATATAAACTTAGTATCGGTGTCCTTTTGAAAAATTCTCCAAACAGTAGCTGAAGAGTAATACTTTCAAGCGATTTACAAATACATTAAAATAGAATATCAAATGAGCTCAGAGAAAAACCTCCAAAACCAAAAAAATATTAAATATATATCAAAATAAAACATACCCTGTCTAATGCTGCCACATGATATGAGGCTACCGTCGTTATGGGTATAGCTGACAACTAGAATCTTATTAAAGTTGTTCACCAAAGTTGTCTCCACATCTTCTGGACAACCACCCGCATGACACTGAGGGGCATCGTGTTTGGGTCCTGTCACCGCCTCCGCCAGGACACGCAAGTTCTCGTTTAGTTTAAGTATCTTATTTGTTGCGCCCGCATAAAAAACATTTTGATTGGCATCAAAAGTGAGGTGTGTTAAATAGTTTTTGGATTGTACGCCTGAGGACCCGGCACTCCCAGCCGATGGTGGTACACCTGTCTGATTAGCGAAATTTGATTCCGTTGAAGTAGTTGGGGTGCCGGCAGTACCGTCGCTTGGTACATACGGTAGGACAAACTGAGCCACTATATCACTGGCATTCGATTCTATGTAGGATCGATCATGCTCCACCTTAACACCATGCACAGCATATAAAACAAACATAAGTACGAGTGCGATATCCTTACAGGAATAATTTCGGAATTGCAGCAGCATTGTAACAAGGCACTGCCTATTTTTATTGATAAGGAAAATCGGAAATTCAAAATGGTGCTTCTCCAGAGAATGCGTTGGCAATGCAAACTTTAAGTCTTAACAGTGATATAGCCAACTTTACCATATCCTGCAGTTACATTTTTGCATTGAAAATCGTACAGTTTTTATTCACATAATAATATATTATTAAAGAATGTTTCTCAATTTCTGAATACAATAATTTGTAACACATATATACCCTCACACATGCATTAGTGAAAAAAGTGTATACATTCGCGTTAGAGCAAACTATCAGGGTGAACACGTCGATAACGATAAAATATTCAAGCCGACAAAATACATATACCAAAAAATACTATTAGTGTTTTAAAATATACTAAGAAAACCTAAATAAACACTTAAGCTTAATCTTATAATTTTGGGTAGGTTTATTGAAATAAAAAATTAAATAATTAAAATAAATAATAATAAATAAAATAAACTAATTTTAAAATATTCCATTATGTATAAAGGGTCATACCACTAAGCATCGAACATATAGAGTACTCAAACAACGGAATCTACTCATTTGATGCACTGCGGAGAGGTGCCAGTATAATAACTTTTAACATCTGAACATGTGCATTTATAATTTATTGAGTAGATAGATTTAATTTTCATATTTCTATTCTAATTTTTATATCAAATTTATAATATTGAAAAAAAGTTGTGCAACAACTATAATTTATTTTTGTTTATGTTTGTACTAAATTTGACAAAATTTATCAGTCAAAACTAAAAAATTCGGAATACATCAATATGTATTTACTAAATAAAATGATGCCATAAATCAAGCCACATATTTTCGAAGCTATAAAAGTTTCGCCGCAAGATAACCATTTTTGCCCACTGTGTCTCAGTCTCTTGGCTCTCGACGCCGAAACAGAAAATTGACTTCAGACGCCAGCGCGTTGGCCGAAGCATTTGCCTGTTGTCAAACTTCACAAGCAACGCATACATTCATATGCGAGCTTGTGCATGCATACACGCACACATTGAAACGATCGCAGAGCGCAAAGAAATACACCCGTGCTCATCGTTCCGCTGTCGTTGTACGACTGAGTTGATGCCGCTGTGCGCTTCTCGCGGTTTCTAACAAAGAGAGCCGATCGCTCATTCGTGAAACACTTCGTGTTCAGGGGTCCCGCATTGCATCAAATGAGTAGATTCCGCTGTTTGAGTACTCTATATGTTCGATGCTTAGTGATTCAACCTAGCAATGAATCTATCGATATTATACATTTTGGAAAAAAAATTTATATTGATATTTTACAAGTTCATTGCTTTTGATTACGCGATATTTATTCATGTACATCATAAGTGATTGCCAAAGCTGCCAGAGCAGCCTTTTTCCCGACAGATAAGACCCTTTTTTCAGGGACCGAAAATAATGATTATATGTTTTTGTTTTATGAAAAAATCATCCATTTAGAAAAGTCACGTAAGAAAAAAAATTGCACCAGAAGATTTCTACCGTCCTACTGTCGGCAAATCCGAGGTAATCCCAAATATCATGATTTTTATTTGTTCGCTGAAGAATAATCAATATATATTGAAAATATTGATTACTTAATAATGATTATGTTAAGCGTTATTTTTTTTTGGTTAAAATATTGTTTAATCTCGGATTATTTCTTTTCCAAAGAAGTTTTTAGATTTTTGATGCAGAACTATAAAGTGCACTTAGTGGTATCCCTTTCAATTCTTTTCGTAGCCTGTTAGCCGGCGCGGCCAAAAAAGCAGTCCGTAACATTATCGACAAATAAAAAACCATTACAACATTGTCGATAGAGAAAATTTTAGCCTTATTTTTAATCGAAAACATATTTTGCTTGTTTTTGTCTTGTCTATCCAAATGAATTATTTGACGCTGCTTTTATTTTAGTTGTTTTCAAAAGCCTCTAAGAATGGAATCGAAATGATTAATGCATTTATATGCATGTGTCATGTTATTTATTGACAAGTAGACAAGCAGACGTGCTAATAGAGAGAAGTGTAAACAGACAGGCAGGCAAAGAGCCAGACATGCAGGCAGACATGATTGCAACAAGAAAAGCAGACAGCAGTTTTTCATATCATTCGACCTTTGAAAATGGTATAAAGGTACATGAAAACCAGTAAGAAAAGCAACAGTCGTGCAGCACGCGTAGTGGGATACCCTTTGAACTATGTTCCCATGTAGTTTAATTTGTTAAATTTATACACATATACATATCGACTTGCTTTACAATTATTCCCGACAGATGGCGCTCGCGCTTCGCCCTCGCCCGCCTCTTTTGTTAGCTGACAGAAGCATTTTATTTTATGCTCATACTTTCTTAAATAACTTCTGTGATTATTGTCCGATCGGATTGCAATTTGGAGAATAAGTAGATATAACTATCAGCTTAGTATATGTTAAAATTAGAAAGTTTAATCTTTTATACAGCGCTTACAAATGGAGTTCAAAAATTAAATTATTGATTTACGGGGCGGTGGGCGTGGCACCTAACATTTGAAATAAACTTGATCAGCTTATAGTACACAAGAGTCTTCCTGCCAAATTTGGTAACTCTAGCTTTTATAATAGCTGAGATCAGTGCGTTCACACAGACAGACAGACAGACATGGCTCAATCGACTCGGCTTGTGATCCTGAGCAAGAATATATATACTTTATGGGGTCTCCCACGCCTCCTTCTGCCTGTTACATACATTTGCACAAAGTTAGTATACCCTTTTTTGACCATTTTCAATGGTCGAAGGGTTTAAAAAAAACATACTAACTTTGTGATCAGGATCACCATTCGAGTCAGTGAATGTTCCTGCACGATATTCTATACGTTGAAAATGCATGTTGAAATGTATAAATGTACAAATACGTACTACATGGAAATTAAATTTCAATGTTCCTGTCGATCATATATTATTTTATTTGTAACGATTTCTGCATATGGTATATAAATGTGCAACATTTGGTCAGCTGTAGGCTGATTTAATCCATTAATCATCAAAATTCGATGAAATTAAGAAATTTGCAGCTAGTTCTTCGTTCTTTTCACATGCAAAATAGGCTTGTAGAGCAAGAGCTTCCGGAAATCCCAGCGCTTTGAGCTGGAATAATTAGGATGTGAGAATAGTTGATAATTAGTTTTACAGTTTTAATTATCTACATACACGATTGATGGCCTCTTGATCATGAGCTGTGAGACGAATAGAACCCAAGCTCTCTGGCTGCTGTGCACTTCTCTCAGTGGAAATTGTACTAACACTATCTTCCCCAGCTGCAAATGTAACATGAGGTGTTTCGTCTCCTGCAGTAGCACGTTGAATTCCCTCCGTCGAATCCTCATGAACAACCGATGTCGGTTGATTTATGTTTGACCTTATGTTCGACGTTGATCGACCAATTCGTTGATCATTGTCACCCACTTCCCCATCAAGGGGTTGATTTAACATATTGAGAAAAGCATCCTGGTTTTCCGAAATAAGTTGCAGAAGTGCTGGATTAGTTTGTCCAATCTAGAAATGCAAGTACATGTATAAATTTGGATAACTGTAATCCTGTTTCGTCTTTTTAATTATAGTATTTACCTGTTGCAGAACAGCGTGTAGCAGATGCGGATTTTGATATATCAGGGAGCGCATTTGTAAAAATTGTGGTTGACTGCGCAAAAACTCGAAAGGGTCTAGGTTGAAATGAAGATGTTAGTATGTAATATAAGTTTATATATAAGACATGACATTATGTTATAGTTGTTTGATTTCGCTTACAATTAAAATCTACTAATCTCCTGGCGAAATGTTAGTATTTTGCAAAAAATGCATTAAATAGTAAAGAGATTAAAGAGATTTAGACTTGTATAACGAAGTTATACACATTCATATAGAATAATTTATAACTTCTATATATAACATACAAAATACATATCTTAACCACAACTATAACATATTTCGGACATATAATTTGTAAAACAAACAAACTTTGTATCTTGAAAATAAAAAAGTTGAATAATTACCAGTTGCTGATTCAGCTTCAACATCGCTCACACTTGCTTGATGCAAATTCAAACCCCTTAGAGAGGTCTCTCTTTCATTCAAGAGATTCTCTTCTTGAGGAATTCCTGTTATCAAGTACTCCACAGCACGCTCTGGGTTATTAAAACTAGCTGCCATTGCGCGCTCTGCCTCCTCACGGGCGTAACCCATTTCAACCATTGAAGCAACTGTGCGATTGTATTCCTCGCCCATCAGTAAATTGGATTCTGCACGCGTTTGCAATGTGGCATTTGCCAACTCACCAACCAAATCAACACTTGACAAGTCAGTTGCTGGTCTTTCAGATTCAACTGGAGTTAAGGTTGTGGCTTGGGAATTAACTACATTACCACCACCACCAATATCACCTACCGCCACAGGGGTTTGTTTGTTAGTATTCACGTCCGCCTTTGTTGCAGAATCAACTACTTTAACGGGTGGTTTCTTCTCCTCCACCGACTTCTCTGCAGTCAGTTTTGAATTGTCATTGGTTTCCTTTGAAACTGAAGCTGATGGAACCGCTGCCGGTGTCAAATGTGGTGTTGTGGTGTGGCTAGTGTTATGGCCACTTGCTGCGATATCTCGAGTTAGCATTACAACGATGAACTTCTTTTCATCGACTTTGTATGAGCTGACTGTTCGGTTATCCGCTAGTATGATGCCTTAAAGAATAATAAGAAATAAGTTGTTTATTTAAAAAGGTTTATGTACACAGAAATGTAAATTCAAATTATAATATGTACTTACCTGCATAAATAAGTTTTTGTTTTTCAACAATATATTCTGCACCACGTTCAGTGAAAATTAATTTTTTCAGTTCTAAAACCTATAATGGATATTAACACAAGTTAGTTATATTGTACGTTTTTACATTGCTGCAAAATATATAAATTCAATTCGAACTTACCGTTTTTTCGGGGTCAAACTCAATTGTGAATGTTTGTTGTTGTAAATTTTTTACTGTGATAATCATTCTGTATGTATTTTAAATTCTTTCAATTCTCTTAATGCTCTTGTTTTTTTTCTCATAAAAATGTTTGTCATCGACACTAGGGATGGTTTATAAAAAATTAAATATCGAGTACAATCATTCGGTGCAATATCACAATTATCGATATACCTATCGAAGTACCAATTTCGTAAATTTGCTAGATATGCTGAAAATATAGACATAATATGTTGAAAAAATAGGTATTAAAAAAAGCTTACTTTAAATCCGAAAAAATACAGAAAGTAATTTGCTTTTAAATACTTTATTTGAATTAAGGTTCGGGACTATGTCATCAACTTCGGTTTAGTCTTCTTAAGATGTATATTTCTCAAAAGGCGAGACCACATGTAGGAATTTCTATGGCAGATTATACGACTATGAATATTTTTGTAATTCATATTTGTAAATTTTATTATTTTCTAGGGACCGTAAATAATAATTATGAGATTAAAAAAATCAAAGCTCTTAAAAGTCTCCGAAAATTGTGGCAAAAAATCCTACAGTGCTAGTTTTTATCGGCGAACATAAAAACCGCGTAAACTTTATTCCAATTTTTAATTTAAAAATTGTTTTTTAATTTTATATTTGATTTTTAAAAATAAAAATCAATTTATAACTTTTATATTTGATTTTTAAAATAAAAATCAAAAATTAAGAATGAATTGATTTTTATTATAAAATTCAGAAATAAAAATAAAATTGAAATTGCTCATAAGACGAGCTAGATCATATATCGGCTTTTCGAAGCATGTCGCTATTAATCTTGAAGTTTTTACGAGTTGATCGACCGCAAGTGTGTCTGATGATGAGGTTCTTATGTATTTTATATATTTTAAGTAAGTCTATACCATTGTCTAAACAAGTGAATTCATATTCATACATAAATATATATATAAAGTGATAGGAATTTCAGAGTAGATCATATATATATATATATATATATATATATATATATATATATATATATATATATATATATATATATATATATATATATATATATATATATATATATATATATATATATATATATATTATAAAAAGTAGAAGTTTTCAACTATTCAACTTAATTTTAAAATTTGATTGATTTACAAGGCGTGGCACTACTCGTTCTTGCATTGAAAGCTGGCGTACCCGTGATTCTTCTATAAAATTTTAACACTAAACAATGAACACATAGAGACGTCAAACAGCTCTGATGCAGTTTGAGGCTGATTTTTCGGACCTGGTACCCCAGAGAAGAAGAAGAACAGAACAGCTGTTCGGCTCTCAGTACAAACAGTGCATAGCATCAAAACTGCTTCAGTTGCACAACGACAACGGAACGATAAGCATGCGCGTACTTCTTTGCGCTGTGCGATCGTTTCCATGTGTGCGTGTATGTATGCACGGCCCGCGTATGAATGTATGCGTTGCTTGTGAAGTTTGGCAATAGAAAAATGCTTCGGCCAGCGCGCTGGCAGCCTGAAGTCAATTTTGTGTTTCGGCGTCGAGAGCCTAGAGACAGACACAGTGGCCAAAAATGGTTATCTTGCAGCGAAAATTTTAAAACTTCTGAAAACATGTGTCTTGTTTTATGAGGATAATTTTATTTAGTAATTACATATTTATGTATTCCGAATTTTGTATTTTAATTCATAAATTTTGTCAATATTGGTAAACTCATATACAAAAAAAAATATAATTATCACAACTGTTTTTTGATATTATAACTTTGCTTTACAAAATATAATATAATTATCAATTTTCAATCCCTCTTCTCAAAAATTAAACATAAATACACATGTTTTCTGATGCTAAAATATTGCCGCCAAATAACCATTTTGGTTCACTGTAATTCGGTCTCTTAGCTCTCGATGACAAAGACAAAAACAAACACACAGTTGATTTCACGCTGGCCAGGCCCGTAGCTAAAAGTGTGCATGGTGTGCGGTACAAGAAGGGCTCTCAACAGTCAGGGACTCACGGTTACCAAACATAAAAATGTTATTAATGCGGATTTGTAAAATTTCATTCCTTTGGTAAACAGAAATATATTTATTAATCAATGTAATTTAAGTAGGAGTCCCTGATAAGTATTGCATAGGGGCCCGTAAAACCCTCACTACGGCCCTGTGCCTCAGTCTCTAGGCTCTCGACGCCGAAACACAAAATTGACTTCAGGCTGCCAGCGCGCTGGCTCAACCATTTGCTTATTGCCAAACTTCACTAGCAACGCATACATTCATACGCGGGCCGTACATACATATACGCACACATGGAAACGATCGCACAGCGCAAAGAAGTACGCGCATGCTTATCGTTCCGTTGTCGTTGTGCAACTGAAGCAGTTTTGATGCTATGCACTGTTTGTACTGAGAGCCGAACAGCTGTTCTGTTCTTCTTCTTCTCTGGGGTACCAGGTGCGAAAAATCAGCCTCAAACTGCATCAGAGCTGTTTGACGTCTCTATGTGTTCATTGTTTAGTGTTAAAATTTTATAGAAGAATCACGGGTACGCCAGCTTTCAATGCAAGAACGAGTAGTGCCACGCCTTGTAAATCAATCAAATTTTAAAATTAAGTTGAATAGTTGAAAACTTCTACTTTTTATAATATTATATCTAAATATTATATATTTGCATTGATAAGTTATTTCAAAAATCAAATCAAAATGTCTTCGATTGCTCCTATGGCAGCTATACGTTATTAAGATCCGATTTGTATATCCATATATGTACATATATATAGAATGAAAGCAACAGTCGAGCGGCACGCGACAGTGGGATACCCTTCGACCAATGTTCCGGTGTAGTTTCATTTTTGAGATTCATACACACATTCATCCGATTCGTTACGATTTATTTACTGCGTTCAGCAATAAGAAGCCTGTGTGCCAAGTTTCGTCAACATAGATATATATTATAGGTTACAAATACTATTTACACCTTCGGCATGCCAAATATATCCTGAAATAATTAATATACGAGCTGTGTATATTGGTTAACAGACACCTACACCTTATCGCATTCCAATCCACTCCGCTCCCGATTTATCGACAGCGTGCAGCTATAGGGACAACATGAGTATGACAATAGTTAAAGTTTTAAAGCTAAATATCTCCATATTTAGTGACAGGTCTATATAAATAACTAAGAACCGCATTTTTCCCTGAAACTTGTAATTTACCAGTCTCTCAATTTCAGAATTCCATCAGACACAATCTTTCATTGCATCATTGTTTCCGAAATCGGAAACGTGAAGAGAAAGGAAAGGGAGGCTACTGGGAATTGGGAATGGACCCAAAAAAATGTGAAAGAAAGCGAATACGCAACCGTAAAACGAGCCAACGCAAGTTGGATTCAACAAAAAAACTGACAAATGTTAGCTCTGAGAAAAATACCCTACAAATTCTTTATCGAAGGCACTCAGATCTGAACCAGGCTGACGATAAAGTGTTCTTTAAAGCAAATGAAAAGCACGTCTCAACTATGCAGGATATAGAAACGGATCCGGGTGTGACGTTTCCAAATGTAGTAAGCGCGCCAACGGACATCAATTTTTGCCATCCATCCGACGAAGAAGCGCAGGGAAACATGGAATTATTGCATCCCCTACAGCAACAGTTTGAGCTGGGCACCATTATCATTAGCACAACAGGAATCATCGATGAGTCCACCTGCTTAAACAGTATTATTACTAACAAATTCAGCTGTACCAATATGGTCAGATCTCCATTCTCATCTTGTCAATATCGTAAAATCTAATAGTTTTTATTATATTTCTTTCAGATCTATAGTGATGATGAGATACCGGTGTCTAGCAAAAATGTAATCATATCGTCGCATATGTCAACGTTTGGTTCAATGGATACGAGTAGTGAGCCAACAAGTCCCCTGGCTCCTGTCACTTCCAACCCTGAGATCCCACGCAGCGTAACCATAAATTGCAACTATTCCAATTATCGCCCCTACATGGATATGGCCGATGATCCATTTAATTATTTGCAAAGTACGGAAATAAATCGTAGTGAGGATATTTTGGATAACCTATTGGATGTCTGTGTTAGAGTCTACTGAAGTTTATTGAAATTATTAAATTACGTTCTCAATAAATTACAATAAATTTAAATTGCTATTTTTTTCATTCAGTAATAAATTTTACTGGTCATATGTTTCAGTCACTACAGTACCTCAAATTACCATTCGAACAGTAATAATAATGCTAGGAACGAGCCACAGACCCTTAAAATCCATTCATTCAGTGTATGATATTACTAAAAACGAGCCGCAGACCCTAAAAATCCATTCATATGTTGTGTGGATCAAAGGATAATTGGCCAACACGCAGACACAGGAAAAAATAATTAGAGAATGTATACACTTAAAATGATCGAAGAGTACGATTCTGTATATTTAATTTAATATAATATTTAATTTAAGGTTAATAAAATGAATAACTAATGAGGTTTACAAATTGAACAATTTGTGGAATCGTACAAATTATATTACTAGTAGTTATCGCTATTTTATAATATTTAATTTCGTAAAAACATAGAATTATGTGAATACTTAATACAATATATATCACATGTTCTAAAGTACTAAATGTTATAGTTTTATTAAAACGAAGGATCATTGATGCAAAACATTTGTGTTCTACAAGATCTTTGAAAGCATATTTCGAAAGTTTATCAGGTAGTATCCAAGGTGATAAACTGGTGAGAAATAAATCGCCACGCACTATAGTTGTGCTTCATTCGAATTGTGTAAATATACATATACTATTGTATGTACTTAATGTTAGATATAGTATTGAAATAAATCATTGTTTTTTAAAACTATCATTACATCATAATATTATATTTAATTTAAATGCAATCCACTTTGAACGCATTTAGTTTTCCATGGGTCAATTGCACCCAAGCAGACTATAGATTGTTCATTTTTCTGTACAAGTCAGTCGGTATAATATATATACAATATTTCTATTGTTTTCAATGAAGTGCAACTACGTGGTTAAATACACATATCTTCCAAATTATGTATACAACTAGATACGTTGAATTGTTATCTTATAATTTGTTATCTTTTGTCTAATTCAGATTTGAACTATTTTAAATGCATATCAACAAATAAAAAAATATTACATTTAACACAGCTTTTTTTTGTGAAAAATATATTCAGTTATTTTTCTTTAAAGAAATTTAAAAAAATGTACTTTTTTTTAAACTGAAGAATCTTATTGTTCACATTAAAAATTTGAATTTTGGAGTATTTTTCCTACTCAGTTTTTAAGGAGGTAATAATTATGAAATGAATAAAGAGAATACAAATTACACAAAGTTAAATAAACCGAGAATCTAATAGGTATATTGATTGTAAAAATAATAAACATAAGTCTTAATTATCAGTACAGCAATTTTTACACATTCCCATTCTTGTCAGCAGTGTGAATTGTCCGAGCCGTCGAGGGTATATGCAACATTATCAAGCTTTTGCGCTAAATGGATTTTCTTACAATTGGGATCCGTTTCCAGAGCAGCCATGATCTAAAATATCACGAAAATACAATATTAATTATATACATTAAAATTATACATACATTTATATATATTAAATGTATACAATTGCAAACAAATTGGCACAATTATAATAATTTTATAATAATAATAATCTTGTTTCTGTCAACTTATCCCGACACTCAATGGTGCGTGAAACACCATTTTTGTACAAAATTAAAAAAAAACAATAGGTTATCCATGTATTATATTTATGCCAACGTTACAAAATGTACAAAATATTCAATACAGACCTGTTCTCTATATTTGGTTATGTAGATGTAGAGCTCCTTTAGGGCCGAAATCATGTCGAACTCATCATTTTGTTGCACCGACAATTGCTGCAGAGCTGTACTCATTTCCTGGTCACTAATAAGTGGCAATCTGGCCACGTCCCGGTAGAACTCCTTTACCATTATTCGATAATTGGGAATATCCTGTAAAATCAATATGACATTTTGTAAGACAGTAAAATACTTCGTCTAAACTACTTATTAAACCGTTCGAATCACGTCAATAGTGTCATACTTTTTATATCAGATTTTATTTATCAGATTAGTTTAGTTTTAACTAGTTAATAAGTTAGTTTAGAACTATCCGGATATATCAAATTATCTGATATAATATTAAGCTATTTTCGATTTCGGTAAGAATCCGAAAAAACTGACTATATACTATAGACTGAATGACAGAATACACAGGCCCACAAAAAAAAAAAGTTTCATGGGTAACCGGCATATGCAGTTGTATGTATTTTGGGTCGCTGAATCCGAATCCGAGGTCAGAATTTCGCCATCACGTCTGGACTTCGACATAACCTAACAAAAGTGAAAAACCTTAAAATATCCCCCAAAAGATATAGAATTCTGATCTGAGCATGCGATATATGTTTTATCATGTATTTTGTCCTTCTAAGTCCGAATCCGAAGTTAAAATTCACGTAGCACGTCTGCGTTTCGACTTAACCTCAAAAAACGCAAACAATTTTTGAAACCTAAAAAAATAATGGGGGGTCATGATTGGGTTATGCGATATATGTTTCTATATGTTTTTAGACCTTCCGAATCCGAATCCAATGTCAAAATCAGCCAATCACGTCTGAATTTCAACCTAACCTAAAAATTTTTTGAAAAACTTCCAAAATTTTTAATTTTTTTGATAATTTATTACTGCATTTGCGCTACGTATTTAATTAAGTATTTAATTTATGTTTTTTATTAGTTAAAATACAGTCTTGAAGTAATAAATCATTACTCATATGAACCTATTCCGAATACTGATAAAATAATGCTCAACTGGTATATTCAAAAAGAAAGCTTCTTTTATATTAAATTTGAATACACCCTAATCTAATATTAAAAAAGTTAAAATTTTGGAAATTTTTTAAAAATTTTTTAGGTTAGGTTGAAATTCAGACGTGATTTGCTGATTTTAACATTGAGTTCGGATTCGGAGGGTCTAAAAACATATAGAAACATATATCACATGACCCAATCATGACCCCCCATTATTTTTTGGGGTTTCAAAAATTGTTTGAGTTTTTTGAGGTTAAGTCGAAACGCAGACGTGCTACGTGAATTTTAACTTGACTTCAGGCTGCCAGCGCGCTGGCCGAAGCATTTGCCTATTGCCAAACTTCACAAGCAACGCATACATTCATATACGAGCTTGTGCATACATAGCACACATACATCGACACGATGGCTAGCGCAAAGAAATATAACCATGCTCATCGTTTCGCTGTCGTTGTGCTACTGACTTGATTCCGCTGTTTGCTGTTTCTGGATTGCTGACCAAAGAGAGCTGAACGCTCACTTATATAACACTTCGTATAACACTTCGCCGGGGGGTCATAATAAACCAAAACCACTCGACCGCTACTTTTCGCTGTTTGAGTACTCTATATGTTCGATGCTTAGTGATACTATCGACGATGGTTTTACGGCTCTAGTTTTGAGTATCAATATACGAGCACTGAGCATCGAACATATAGAGTGCTCAAACAGCGGAAAGTACTTGCCCAGTGGTGTTCGGTTTATTATGACCCCCCGGCCCGAAGTGTTTCACGAGTAAGCGTTCGGCTCTCTTTGGTGAGCAATCCAGCAGTGTTGCCAACAGCTTAGCTCTGAGAAAGGCCAGATGAGCTAAAAAAAAGAACAGAAAAATGACAAAAATAAACAAAAATGTACAAAAAAAAGGACAGATTATTTTTCCACTTTTTATACGTTAATTTAATATTTTTTCGGTGCTCAACTGTCAAAAAATTATAGAAATAGCTCAAACATGAAAACGGGAAAAAAATAAAACAATAGAAACTTTAAATTTTAAGCAAATTTTGTAAATTTTTATTTTCCAATTCTTTGAGAACTTCATCAACTATATCATCTTCACAAATATTTGAATCCAGACTTCCATAAGAATTTTTGGCAGCGTGCTGAGCAACAAGCATTGCCAGTGCACATTCCTGACAACATAATTCATTGGCTACTGTAGGCTTGAAGTTAATTTTGTTTGTTTGCTCAAAAGGCACCGTATTCTGCACATGTTTTTTTGTAGTCATATGCGCACGGATCTGATCAATTTTGGGATTTATACTGCATTTGAAGTATTTGCAATATGCCTTATCGGGATCTTTCCCATCGCGACAAATCCACTGTTGCAGATGCGACTGTTTTAGCCATGCGTCTCGAAACTTTTGTTTATAAACTTCTTTTGGCATGTTTATATCACAAAATGTTTACGAAAAGTAAACAGGGTTGCATTTTTAATAAATGCTCATATCGATTATAAATTTATATCAATTTTGATGATTTTGTAACAATTTAATCAGAATCAATAAAGGATAGAAAAAGGACATACCAAAAAAAGGACAGTTTTCCGGATAGGGGCTGTTTTAATTTTTTTCCGGATGACGCTGTTGAAATCCGGACAGTTCTATCCGGAAAAAGGCTAAATTGGCAATACTGCAATCCAGAAACAGCAAACAGCGGCATCAAGTCAGTCCCACAACGACAGCGAAACAATGAGCATGGGCATATTTCCTTGCCCTAGCCATAGTTTCAATGCATGTGTGCTATGTATGCACAAGTTCGCATATGAATGTATGCGTTGCTTGTGAAGTTTGACAACAGGAAAATGTTTCGGCCAGCCTGAAGTCAATTTTGTGTTTCGGCGTCGAAGGCCAAGAGATCATTTTATATTTAATTGATTGTATATTTTCGAAATATCGCACTCTTAATTCAAACGCTGTTTGTCTGAATATAAATATATGATGAGGAAAAGTCTTTTTGAACAATTCGGACTATTGTATTGAATGCACATATACACACATACATACTCGTACATACATATATGTATGTGTTATTCGTTAAGATTTATCCTAACCAAACTCACCATATAACCTTTTCATACTAGTATGTAGACATCGGAGATGCCTATCGTCGTACATCTACCACATAACTCTTCAGCGGATTTATGTTGTTTTGATACCCTCCGATCATTAAATATGGTCAAAAAAGGGTAACAGGAAAAACGAGGCTCAAGTTTATTTCAAATGTTGGGTGCGGCGCCCACTCCGCCGCAAATTTAAATTTAAAAATGTAATATAAATTTTCATGTTGAAAAATATAAGCATAATCCTTCATTTGTACTTTGTATATAAATCACTTAAGGCACTTTATCCATATTATTTTTTAAGCCAAACATTAGGTTAAGCTCAGATGATACTGAACGATTCCTACTGACTATAATAATAATAAATAATAATTAACTTTAAAAAAAGAAAAATATAAATATATAAAATATTCATAATACAACTTTCTGACTATAATATCTCCATTAAATTTCAATGCGAACGGAAAATAAACACAGAAGATATTCAAGTCACCTTTGCGTTACGGCGCTGCCCTCCCCTGCTGGTATGCTTTAGTTCTTGCGGGCGTGCATGCATTTGTGTGCGAGAGTGAGAAAGTAAAAGGTGGCAGAAGACAATTTAAATTTGATATGTATTCGAAACAGTTTTTCAAAACTGTGCAAATGGTATCTTGCTATCGGGCGTACCCACTTATTACCCATTTAAACACGTGAAATTAACTAAATATTTAAAGATTTATTTAAATGTATAGAGACCCTTAATGTAGTTAATCGGCAACATTATCATTAACCTTTGCTACTGCGTCACAGCAAAATATCTGCGATGGTGTTCCAGGACTCATTTGCCGATGTTGGCGATGTTGACGAAAAGAGTTTATATGCGATTTGAGAAAAACAGGAAAAGTCACTCTCTGCTGTATGTGCAAGTGGGATCCAGTTTGATTGGAGTATATGCCCTTTTCAGTTTCCAGTCTTGAAGTTGCAAGTCCACGCTCTTTGGGTTTTCGCCGGGAAAATTTCTTAAAATGCCGTTTTAAGCTATTGGGATCCTTAAAAATGAGAAAATAAATATTAACATTAACAATTTTAAGGGTAGATATGATTACCAACTGATGTAATTTATTGTTAACATTATCCCCAATATAATTTTAAGAGTTACTGATTTCCAGCCGACCCCTGTAGATGAGTCGACTGAAGCGTTTGACTATTTACACAGGGGTTCCGGGTTCGAATTCCAGGGGAGGGCTTGGTTTTTAAAAACAGATTTAACATAAAAACAAAATAGATAACGCTAACTATAGTTAGTTAGCCGGCGCGCCTAAAATGGGCAGAATTACTAGATAAAAAGGACACAAAGGAGATATTGGATTTTCGCCGTATGACTTAATAAAAATAAAAAGATAAAAGAAAATATGTTTAACTGATTTCCAAACCGCTACCTAAAGTATGCAAGACAAAATACGTTTAAAATATAAGTTATATTTATAAGAAATCGTTTATCGCATCTATTCACTCGAGCAGCACGCGTCTAATTTTTTTTTTTCAGGGAAAAATTTTAAAAGTTAAAATTTTGTTAATCTACATTTTGTGCATGGACAAGCCCACAGTATTGGCACAAACTACAATTAGTGACACCGAAAGTCACTTTTAGTGTAAAGCACGTGATAATATTTGCATAATTTATTGAATATAAAAAGTTTTGTTTTTCCGAAAGTGGGGCTCCGCTGCCCAACGGCTAGTGCTTGAAAATGCCGGCAACAGGCATATGACAGTTTTGTGTGTTCTAAAACTCGGGTCGCTAAACATTTATTCTACGAAAAATGGAAAATAATGGTCCACAGCAGAAACCTTTAGATCTTACGTCGATGAAGCAAATTGCTGGCGCGGGCCCAAGTGAGATTCGTGAGCAATTGCTGAAGAACTTGCCGAATAAAATCTCAACCTTTTCTACATTTAATATTTCAAATACAATTTGCAGTACACCCTCACAATTACATTAACTAGTTCAACCATCTCGTCCCCGTATATCTCCACTTTCTCGCTGTGTGGCAATGTATGTTCTACTTCTGCCAGCACGACATACAGCAGTGCTCTCGTCAGCTCAGTAGCGAATCCCCAGTCTTCCACAGGATGGCAAGATGTCTCTTTTACACCAGGTAAAGGGGGAACCAATAAGAGAGTAGGCACAGCCCTTTCCCCAAAAAAGGCAAAGAAGGCAACAGCTGATCAGCCTTTGATCAACTCTACAAATCGTTTCCAACCCCTAAGTAACGAGGAAGACTTCGATTTAGCCATCGTATCTTCGAGTGACGATGATGAGCCTTGTTCGTCGAGGACCGCCCTCATTCGTGCTGCAAGGAAAGCGAGACGCGACCAACAGCCGGCTGGTGTTAACCAAGCTGTCCCCCCCCTTCCCACCACGAAACCAATCCATCACTCTAAGCTACACAGAATGATGTTTCCTAATATGGGGTGAACTTTACAACTTTACAACACCCCAGATATCTATAGGTAGGTGGCTTGGCATTTTCTGGAGAAAGGATCTTTGTTCCATCATCATCAGCTTCCCGAGGACCAGCCTTACAAAATCGTAATGCGTAACATCCACCACGGAGTTTCATCGGAGGACATCATCGCATGTCTACAGAATGAAGGCCATAGCGTTGTACGAAAATATACTCCGCGCAATAAGTCGACCTCGCTCCCTCTTAATATGAGATTCATTGATCTTAAAAAAGCGGAAAATAACAAGCTTGTTAAGAACATTCTTGTTGTCTGCAAGCATAGAGTGACTTGGGAGAAACCCCGTAAGCAACGAGAGCAACAGTCGCGCAAAACGCGACAGTGGGATACCCTTCGACCTATGTTCCCGTGTAGTTTAATTTGTTAAATTCATACACATATGCATATGTACATGCTTTGAAATTAATCCCGACAGATGGCGCTCGCGCTCGTCCGCCAGCCTTGTTAGCTGACAGAAGCACTTGGTTTTATGCTCATACTTTCTTAAATAATTTCTGTGATTATTATCCGATCGGATTGTAATTTGGAGACTACATAGATATTTCATTCAGCTTAGTATATGTTATAGTCAGAAAGTTGTATCTTTTATACATCGCTTACAAATTGAGTTCAAAAATTAAATTATTGATTTATGGGCGCGGTGGGCGTGGCAGCTAACATTTGAAATAAACTTGATCTGCTTATAGTACACAAGAGTCTTTCTGCCAAATTTGGTAACTCTAGCTTTTATAATAGCTGAGATCTGTGCGTTCACACAGACAGACAGACAGACAGACAGACAGACGGATAGACGGACAGACAAACAGACATGGCTCAATCGACTCAGCTTGTGATCCTGAGCAATATATATACTTTATGGGGTCTCCCACGCCTCCTTCTGCCTGTTACATACATTTGCACAAAGTTAATATACCCTTTTTGACCATTTTCAATGGTCGAAGGGTATAATTAGCATTTTATTTGCGGAGAATGTGGAGAAAATCACCCCACTCTGGAGTGTAGGCTCGAACAAGATGATGCCAGACGCTGCTATCACTGTGGCAAGCCCCATGCAGCTAATTTTAAAGGTTGCATTAAGTACCTACAAAAGGTTTCTACTCGTAAGCATCTTTTGAAGACCAACGAACCCACCACTGCTGGACCCGTAAACAGTACTCATCAATCCAGTCTACCTGCCTTTAGCGTTGGAAAGTCATCTTTTTTTCGTCCATTGTCAGAGGCAATCAGCCTATTGTGCAGCCTGCCGCTACTGTTTCAAATGCAAGCGCCAACCTGTACATCTTGTTTCCAGGCTTGACAGAATGATGTCGTTAGTGGAGAAGTTAATGCAATTGCTTTTGCGGACCCGCATTTCACCCTCTGCTGTTAAAAATGGGTCCTCTTAAGATAGCAGAAACCCACTTCTCCTCCCGGTCCACCTTCAGGGTCTATGGCTTTATCCTACATACTGCCAACCATCCGGACGACAGCCAACACGGAGGTGCGGCGATCCTTGTTAAATCAATTAAATCAACTTTAATGTAGCCTCAGTATACTGCCCTCCTACTTTTAGATGGACAGATGCTATTGTTGGGCAGTTCATCACACAATTTGGGCAAAGTTCTTTGCGGCAGGTGATTGGAATGCAAAACACAGATGGTGGGGAAACTACAGGACGTGTACCAGAGGTAGGGTACTGTATTCTGCACTGGCGGAAGAAGGAATCGACATCGTTGCAACTGGAGAAGCCACATGCTACCCTTATCGTGCAACTGCCACTCCAAGTGCCATCGATTTTGGGATCTCCAAAGGCTTTAGACAACAACAAATTAAGGTGCAAGTGCTGACAAAGCTATCATCTGACCATCTGTCTTTGCTCTTCGAACTAGATGAAAGGTGTTACAAAAATGCTGTCACCGCAAGCAAACATTCGGGTCTTCAAAGAACATATCGAGAGCACTGTAGAATTCAACATTCCCATTGACACTTGCAGTAGGCTGGAAGCATATGTCGCCTACTTCACATTTACTATCACTGAAGATGCAAGGCAGGCTACACCAACCCGTCACCAAGCTGGTCTCACGAACATAACAAGGTCTCCCATTTTAAGTTTGGAGGCTAAGGATCTGCTCAGCCATAAAAGACGCCTCACAAGACAATACATCGCGATAGGAGATCCTAGCATTAATCAGCAATATTCAGGTATTACTAATAGACTGCGCCGTTTGCTAGCTAATAACCGTATAGCAAATCTAGATACCTTGTTGGAGAGTGCTGGTCCAGATAATAATAGTGGCTTCTCAATATAAAGAGACAGCCTTTGTTTCAATCACCAGTCCAGAATCGAAGTGGCCTATGGCTTAAGACGGATGATGAGAACGGACGACTCCACTCGTGAAGCCATCACAAATTTTTTGGATACTCCGACCCGCCCCATAAGACATACCTCATCACTGATCTTCTCCAAGGTTTTTGAGAGAATTTTGCTAAACCGGTTGATGGAACTGCCGCAGTTAATAGAACACCTTCCTCAACACCGATTTTGCTTTAGGAAGTCCCATGGTTGCCCCGAACAAATTCATCGCCTCGTAAAGCAGGCTACGCATGGCTTGGAGCACAAGCTTTACACAGTCGGCGTGTTTTTGGACGTAAAACAAGCATTTGATAGGGTGTGGTACGAAGGACTGTTATATAAGATGAAGGATCTCCTCCGTGCACCCCACTTTGCCATCCTCAACTCCTTTACTGCTGATCGGACTTTCGATGTTGCAATACGAGACTCTCGGTCTAGCTTGGAATGTATTTATGCAGGGGTTCCACAAGGAAGTGTGCTTGGATCCTCCTGTATACCCTGTAAACTGCAGATATGCCGACTCCTGTCACCAACACCGATGAAGCCTCCCCTGCTCAGCTGCTCCTGGCCACTTACGCTGATGACACCGCCATACTTGCGTCCCACTCATCCCTGCAAATTGCCTCCAATGCAGTTCAGGAATGGCTGTATGCATTCGAGCGATGGACTGCCAAATGGAACATAGCGATTAACTGCTCGAAATCGGCCTGTGTCACTTTTATCTTGCGACCCCAAACCTGCCTAGGTCTATTTTTTGACGGAAATATCATCAGCTGCGTCTCATCCTATTGCTACCTTGGAGTTCACCTTGATCGGACGCTGACTTGGAAAGCCCATATCACGGCAGTTAGAGCTAAATTGTGTTGGAAACTTAAAAAGCTCAATTTATTGTCCAACATTGACCTACGCCATCCAAGTGGGGGGAACAGCCTCCAAAACTCAGCTCAATAGGCTTAGAGTAGTACAATCACGAGCGGCACGACATGTATCTGGGCTACCTTGGTATGTGAGCAACCGAATCATTGAAAGGGACCTAAAAGTTGTCCCATTGGGAGACCAAATTAACTTCCACAGCAGCTGATACGCCGACAGGCTTGTCGCCCATCCGAATACGTTGGCGAATGACCTCGTCGACCCCATTTCCCTCCGACGGCTGAAAAGAACACATCCTCATGACCTCCTTAGTCGTAAGATAGCATAATCCTTCATTTGTATATATTAGTTAAGGCACTTTACCCATATTTTTTTTAAGCCAAACATTAGGTTAAGCTCAGATGATACTGAACGATTCCTACTGACTATAACAATAATAAATAAGAATAGCTCAAAAACAATTATAATAATTAAAAGAGAAGGTGGCGCGATGCTACACTTAAATAGTTGTTAGAAGAAAATTTTGTAAAGTTTGCTTTTAGGCTAGGTTGAAAAGGTGTCATAATAGAAATGCCCGTGGTGTGAAAATGAACGGTCTTTTGGTCTTTCCATTGATTAAGTAATACCTTTTGGTGTCTTTATAAATTCTAAAATTAATATTATGGCTTTGAAATGTCAGTTTATTATATTCGATAATTCTCACCATACAAATTAAAAGATTTAATTGTCACAGCTACAGCAATTAAGTTCAATGTATAAACATGGCACACTCAACAACTTTTAATTTTTATAAGTGAATTTAAAATTAAACATAAAACACACATAAACACCCCAAATAAAACTGACACATCTACAAAACGGAAGATCTTTCGTCGTGGGATAAAAACAATTGTAAGTGACAATCATAAAGTAATTATGGTTGTTGAGGAACGGTGGCAACTCTGTTATTTGCCAATTTAATCATTCACATGTAAACTTAAAACATAACATCTTTAAATGTATCGATACCGCTGCGACGGTCATTCACACAAAACCTATGTTACAAATTTAGTATAAAGAGAGCTTTCGATTGTGCAAGATTAATTTGAATACAGTCCAATAAAAATATCAAGGCGACGTTTTATTCCAAACCATAATTTGGTTATTCGAGCCAGGGATATATCTTGTATTGGGATTGATTGCGTTTTATACTCACGGAAAATCAACTATGGAACAACAACTCAAGGCTTTGATGAGATCTCGTGGTCCACTTAAGGCAAGCATCACGCGGATATGGACATGGGCTCGTGGAGCAGATACAACAACAACATCATCAGAGGTTACAGCAAGGAAGGAGCAACTACAAGCTCTTTGGAAGCAATTCACAGAACTCGGCAATTCCATAGCTCTCCTCGACGAGGTCGAAGGGTATGTGGATCCCGAGGAGGACAATGCATTCTACGAGGAAAGGTATTTGCAGACATATGCAATGCTTTTGGAAAGGATTGGATCTCCGCATCCAACTACATCTACAATAAGCAATGGGGATGAGAGCACCGGGCTTCATCAAAACGACGCAATAATCAATTTGTTGCAACAACAACATCAACTTTTCGAACGGCTAGCTGTAAATCAAACAGCAAGAAATGCAACGGATTTCGGCGCCGTCGCGACGGGCGACAACACGGCGCAAGCAACATCAAATTCTTCGGCGGGACGTGCATCAGACGCTACATCAGGGTTGCAAAGCGAATTACCGAAAATTCAAATTAATCGGTTTGCTGGTAGCTATACAGAGTGGCCAGCTTTTCCAGACATATATGAAAGCACGATTCATAGCAAGCAGCATTTGTCGAATACTCAGAAATTTCATCATTTAAAAACACTATTGAGCGATGAGGTTGCAAACTTGATACGACATTTGGGTGTTACGGATACAGCTTATAACACGGCTTGGGAACGCCTTAAGGAAAGGTACAATCGTCCATGGCATATTGTGAATTCGTTTTTGGAGCAATTTATAAGTTTGCCAACAACAACAAAGATCGATGCGTCAATACTACGGAAGGTATCAGACGGTGCAAATGAAATTGTACGAGGGCTGGATGCCATAAATCAAACGGGACGTGATTGCTGGATTATATATCTTTTATTGAAAAAACTTGACGCTGACACACGGCGTAGATGGATCGAACGCAGCATGGACACAGACTCACCTACTCTGGAGGAGTTCTTCAAATTTTTGGATGCTCGATGCGAGGAATTGGAACTAAGCAAACGAGAGACAGCTGCTGGAGGCAAATCGGCAGCGCAAGGGGAAAAACAGAAACGGACTACACAATCAATGGTTGCGTTGGAAAGCACCGAGTGCATTAAATGTCGGTCGACACAACACATTTTATATGGCTGTCAACAATTTCTGGATATGGCAGTTGAGCAACGAAGATCGTTCGTGAAGGAAAAATCACTTTGCTATAATTGAAGCCTGGCCATGGGGTCAGCAAGTGCAAGTCAACATACAAGTGCAGACAATGTAAAGGTCACCACCATACACTTATCCATGTTCAGAGTAATCAACCACAGGGTACTCAACTTCAAGTCGATTGGAATCAACAGCAAATTTCACAGGACACAGCAACGACCTTTAATCATATGGCACATATACAGAACGCAGGTGCAACAGTATGTGCGCAAGGAAGTGGATCATCTACTCAACCAAACGGAGGACACAGAAGCGTATTACCTACCGCCGTGGCTTATGTAAAGAGTGCAAGAGGAGATTACGTTACATGCCGACTCTTATTGGACACCGGGTCCGAATTATCATACATATCGGAACGCTGCATACACGTGCATCAGACGCTACATCACATCGCTAGTGTTTAACCAAAGCAATCAGGCTATTTCGCTCACTACAACAACGGATATCAATGCAACGCTTCAGAGGTTCTGGGAGCTGGAAAACGTCAGTAAAAGGGAACGTCACAAAAAGGGAACCTAACGATGAACAGGTGGAGAATCACTTTCTCACTACACACACACGAGATGGGAATGGGAAGTATATCGTGGAACTTCCATTCAATACAACGGATCCTGTATTTGGAGATACACTTCAAGGAGCGCTAAGCCGTTTCAAATCAGTGGAACGACGCTTACAAAAGGATGAGAATCTACGCAAACAGTACGTAAACTTTATGTGCGAATACAAAAACTTAGGGCACATGAGCGAAGTGCCAGAAGACGACAACAATGGAAGGCACCAGTTCTATCTACCACACCACCCGGTACTAGGTGGAAAGCTAAAAGTGGTTTTCGACGGGTCATTTCGCGATGAAAATGGCAAATCTCTAAACGACACACTATTCACTGGACCAAGTATACAGCGCGACTTATTCGCTGTATGCCTTCGCTTTCGAATGTACAAGTATGTATTCTCAGTGGATATTGTCAAGATGTTTCGTCAAATCTGGGTAGCAGACAAACATCAGGATTTTCAAAAAATCTTCTGGAGAGAGGATCCATCCTGTCCAATCAAACACTTCAAACTCTGCACCGTAACTTACGGAACTTCATGCGCACCATTTCTGGCGGTGCGTGTATTGGAAAGCTGGCTCAAGATCATATTCATGAATTTCCAAATGCAGCAAAACTGTTGCTGGAGGATTTTTATGTCGATGACGTACTTACTGGATCAAACAGCGAGGAGGAATTACTACAGAACAAAAAGGAACTTATTCAACTGATGGCCTGCGCTGATCTCGAACTGGGAAAATGGGTGTCAAATACAACCCGTATGCAAACAGAAGATAGCGATTCTTCAAAGCCAGTTCAATCGTCACCGGTTAAGGTACTCGGCCTCTACTGGCATCCTGGGGAAGATACATTATCATATAATGTTGGACTTTGTGCGAATCCCGATTGCACAAAGAGCCAAGTCCTGTCAGATATCGCACGGATATTCGACCCTCTTGGACTTTTGGCTCCTATCATCGTTCAATTCAAAATTATGTTCCAAAATCTTTGACTTCTCAATTTGGATTGGGACTCACCACTTCCCAATAAGTTAGCTAGCAATTGGCTCAAATTGCGTGCTGATCTGGATACATTAAAGGATTTTAAACTATCACGGCTGGTTGTCAACGACGCGGACAACATTCAACTGCATGCATTCTCCGATGCATCTACCAAGGCATACGCTGCTGTAGTGTACAGCAGAGTAATTCACAAAGATGGTTCCATTTCAGTATCATTGATGACATCAAAGACAAGGTTGGCTCCCCTGAAGCAGCAATCAGTGCCGCGCCTAGAGCTCTGTGCAGCTCTGCTTTTGAGCCAGCTTATACGCTCAATCAAGGCCGCACTTCGAAATAAGGATATAACAGTGTATGCATGGTGCGATTCTACAATCGTACTTTCGTGGCTATCATACGTCCCAGCTCAATTAAAAACCTTCGTTGGAAACCGAACTTCTCAAATTCTGGACATCATTCCAAGGCATGAGTGGCGACATGTTGACTCAAAATCCAATCCAGCAGACTGCTGATGACTGCAGAACTTATCAAGTTCCCATTGTGGTGGAACGGACCATCGTGGCTATGGGACAAGGATCAATTTCTGGAAAAGGTGAACAATTCACAGCATGGCTCGTTTATTCCAGATAAACGCATACAAGACGAAGTCAAAATCAATTGTTTGACAACAGTGGCTGGAGAAACTCCAGTGAATCGAATTGATGAACTTATTCAACGATGTTCATCCTGGTCAAGGCTCGTACACATTATGGCGTATGCTCTAAGGTTCATCCATCGCATGAAGAACCCATCCATGAAGGAAGGCTCAAACTCACTTAAGTTTGAAGAATTGCAAGCAGCGCGGAATGTTTGTTTGCGATAGGCACAAACATGTTTTCAGGAGGATTACCAATCAATTCTCAACAATCAATCACTGAAGAGCGGATCTCATCTAGCCAAACTCTCACCAATGATCGGCAAGGACAATCTATTACGGGTCGGTGGGCGGTTGCGTTACTCGCAGCTGCCAGCCGAGACAAAACATCCGATTTTGTTACCGAAGCACCATCGTATTACTCATCTCATTCTGGAGCATGAGCATCGCAGGAATTTACACCCCGGCGTATCAGCACTTGTCGTTATAGTTCGACAGAACTTTTGGATACTGGGCGCAAGGAATCTCATTCGGAAACTGACTCACGACTGCTTGGCATGCTTTCGGCAAAGGCAGCACAAGGCATATCAAAAAATGGCGGATTTGCCCAGAGTACGCATATCTCAAGCACTTCCATTCGTCAATACTGGCTGCGATTACGCTGGACCATTTCTTTTGAAGGATGCAAAGGTGCGCAAGCCGCGCATAAGCAAGGGCTACATATGCCTATTCGTTTGCCTAGTCACCTCGGCAATACACTTGGAACTTGCCACTGATTTATCCACGGACACCTTTCTGGCTGCATTGCGGCGCTTCACATCTTTGCGTGGCAAGTGCTCCAAAATTTACAGTGATCACGGTACAAATTTTGTTGGGGCAAAACGGACAAACTTCAAAACCTCTTGGCATCACAACACCATACGGACTTAGTCACCCGCACCCTGGCGGATGACGGAATTCAGTGGATCTTTATTCCACCACATGCCCCTCACTGGGGAGGAAAGTGGGAATCAGCAGTTCGATCAGTGAAGTTACACTTACTGCGCGTCATTGGAAATTCGACCCTTACCTACGAGCAGATGCGGACACTACTCGCCCAAATTAGCGCAGTAGTTAATTCACGGCCACTTTGTTACTCATCGGACACCGAGGTAAACTATTTATCTCCAGCTCATTTCCTAATCGGAAGGGCATTCACAACAATACCAGAGCCAGATACACAACACATTGCAATTAACCGTTTGGGCTATTGGCAAAGCATTCAGTCCATGTATCAAGGATTCTGGAAACAGTGGCATCAGGAGTATCTTACTACCCTGCAACAACGTCCCAAATGGAACACACCAACTCATAATGTTTCAGTCGGAAACGTCGTGCTTATCAAGGAAGCAAATACACCACCGGCATCGTGGCACATAGCCCGAGTTATCGAAACATATCCAGGAAAGAACAATTTAGTACGAGCGGTTAAGCTAAGGACAACGTCAGGAGAGCTTATTCGACCTATCACTAAGGTTGCCGTCTTGCCGTACTCAGAAACAATGTTTCAGCACTAAGCAATGAACACATAGAGACGTCAAACAGCTCTAAAGCTGTTTCCAGCTGATTTTTCGGACCTAGTACCCCAGGAAAGAACAAGAACGGAACAGCTGTTCGACACTCAGTACAAACTGTGCATAGCATCAAAACGGCTTCAGTCGCACAACGACAGCGGAACGATAAGCATGCGTGTACTTCTTTGCGCTGTGCGATCGTTTCCATGTGTGCGTGTATGTATGCACGGCCCGCGTATGAATGTATGCGTTGCTAGTGAAGTTTGGCAATAGGCAAATGCTTCGGCCAGCGTGCTGGCAGCCTGAAGTCAATTTTGTGTTTCGGCGTCGAGAGCCTAGAGAATGAGGCTCAGGTCCGTAGTGAGGGTTTTACGGGCCCCTGTACAATACTTATCAGGGACTCCTACTTAAATTACATTAATTAATAAATATATTTGTGTTTACCAAAGGAATTAAATTTTAGAAATATATCCGCATTAATAAAATTTTTATGTTTGGTAACCGTGAGCCCCTGACTGTTGAGAGCCCTTCTTGTACCGCACACCCTGCGCACTTTTAGCTACGGGCCTGGCCAGCGTGAAATCAACTGGGTGTTTGTTTTTGTCTTCGAGAGCTAAGAGACCAAATTACAGTGAGCCACAATGGTTATTTGGCGGCAATAATTTTAGTATCAGAAAACATGTGTATTTATGTTTAATTTTTGAGAAGAGGGATTGAAAATTGATAATTATATTATATTATATTTTGTAGAGCAAAGCTATAATATCAAAAAAAGTTGTGATAATTATATTTTTTTTGTATATGAGTTTACCAATATTGACAAAATTTATGAATTAAAATAAAAAATTCGGAATACATAAATATGTAATTACTAAATAAAATTATCCTCATAGAACAAGACACATGTTTTCAAAAGTTTTAAAATTTTCGCTGCAAGAGAACCATTTTTGGCCACTGTGCCTGTCTCGAGGCTCTCGACGCCGAAACACAAAATTGACTTCAGGCTGCCAGCGCGCTGGCCGAAGCATTTGCCTATTGCCAAACTTCACTAGCAACGCATACATTCATACGCGGGCCGTGCATACATACACGCACACATGGAAACGATCGCACAGCGCAAAGAAGTACACGCATGCTTATCGTTCCGCTGTCGTTGTGCGACTGAAGCAGTTTTGATGCTATGCACAGTTTATACTGAGTGTCGAACAGCTGTTCTGTTCTTCTTCTTTCCTGGGGTACTAGGTCCGAAAAATCAGCTGGAAACAGCTTTAGAGCTGTTTGACGTCTCTATGTGTTCATTGCTTAGTGGTTTCAGGGCGGGCCGGGATGGTGAGGAATGGTGGCAACTCTGTTATTTGCCAATTTTATTCATTCACATGTAAACTTAAAACATAACATCTTTAAATGTATCGATACCGCTGCGACGTTCATTCACACAAAACCTATGTTACAAATTTAGTATAAAGAGAGCTTTCGATTGTGCAAGATCAATTTGAATACAGTCCACTAAAAATATCAAGGCGACGTTTTATTCCAAACCAATGGTAGTTGTTTCCTTTTTTTGATTTTATTTTTAATTTCACTTAAATTATAAGTTTGATAATTAAGTGGTTATGCGAAACCATTTAAATAAATGAATTAACCCATTATTATTTGCTACAGCCACTTGCATTTCAATTTACAAACCTACCTATAGGGACCCGTAAAGAAATCGAAGTTCTCTATATAAAATGAAAGAGCACTTTCTTTTGATTCCTCATTAAAATTGAAATCTTACTGAATAGAAAATTACAGAGACCAATAATAAATATTGAGTTTCAACTTCTTAATTAAAGAATAAATAATAAATAGTACAACTAGGATAGTTAAATGAAAAAGAAAATAATAATGAATTTAGCTTAAATAGGAGTTTTAGTTTTTAGAAATAAACTTTATAATGAATTCTAACTAATTATCAATTTTTTCTGGGAGTCATGGGCGACGGAAGTGATGAAATGTATTAAACGTTAGGTAGCCACAAGGGATCGCCGATTATACGGTTGCACCTGGCGATCATGGAAGGGTAGGGATATGAAAAGGCTGCTTTACTTTTTGGTCTTGTGTGGCTGACTAACCTGTCTCTTTTTCCTTTTTGTTCTTTTGATCTCATTTAGCTGTCTGGCGAGATAGCACGCGAATTTCTTTTTTATTAGTATTTATATTGTCGTTTGCACCGTTGTTGCGGTTTTCGTTTGAACCCGCATTGCCGACACATCTGAGCCGGATACCAGCGCGTGCTAGCGACCCAACAATACCCTAACCCCCGCTCAACAGTAATGCAAGGAATTTCGATTCCATTCATTTGAACTGTGTTTGACTGGAGCCACGGAACAATTGGCTGAAGACTCAGATTCACAAACAATTTTTATGGATATATAAAATGGTATTCAAAACTAACTAACTAGCTGAAGGAACGCTTTATAATATTGCTTATACAATATATGATAGTAATGAGCAAAGAAACTATTGAACTGTTGGAGAATGAATCTTTCAGCGGTCAAAGAGTATTATTGATATTTGTTTCGAACAAATGGGCGAACACTATCAGAGAATAAGAGCTGTTCGCCGAAAAAAGTTTTCGCTTCACATACCTCAATCTTCTTCCGGACGTCGATTTGTGCTTTACTGATTGACGCAATTGTAGATTCTGTTTCGTCTTCAGTTTGATAAATCTTTAAATTTGAGCAACGATTTGATTTAAGATCGATTTTTTCGTCCACATCCGTTGTGGAACCGTCAACGTCAACTTCAACGTCATTTGGGCTACCCGAGTGGCAGGAAAAGTCATCATTTGTCAGGGAGGGAGAACGGGAACGTGATCTGGAATGCGATCGGGGACAGAGAACATTAAAGGTGACAACATCATTCATTGTCTTGACTATCTGCGTTTCGTCTTCCGTCGTTTCGATGTCGACAACCTCTTCGTCATCCTCATCACCAGCCTTTGGAGGTCGATATACTGCCTCTGGATCTGCTGAGGTATTAGCATCTGCAGTAGGTGAAAAGACACTGGAAGTTGGAGTAGCAAATACTGCACTTGCATCAGGATACTGTAGGCGTTGTTGAGGCGTCGCTGCTATGCTGTTGTGCGTAAAGACTGTCGTTGTTCGGGTCTCAGGAGTTATGTAGATATTACTATTGGAATCGTTGGAAGAGGAACGCGCTGCATACAGGGAGGTGGAGACAATAGCTGCTGCTGAGGCGACAACAGGTTTAAATGCCGACGAATTTAATATGGTAGGAATATGGAAGTCGGTTATCGAATCAGACAATTTCCGATTCTTGCCCGAGTAAGGCTCGTTCTTAATGAATGTTGGCGTTGCCTCTTGGCGAGTCCAGGTATTGGAGGAGCAAGGTGCGAAGCATTTCTTGAAATGCTGTTGCTGATGGTGCTGCTGCTGATAAGGATGCTGCTGATGTTGCTGCTGTGTCTGCTGATGTTGCTGCTGCCACATGGTATAATCCACCACATAGTTGCTTGATATTGGCATTATGGAAAGGTTCTCAACTGTCGAACGATGCACGTTGAAGGGCACACCAACAGTTGCTGCCACGGCGGTGACCCCGACAACAGCAGCAGCAGTTGCTGCTGCAACTGTATTGTAGTCATATCCAGGCTGATCCAGAGATCGTGATTTTGAGCCGGTTGAAAGAAGAGAAGACTCCTTATTGGCAAGGGGAGAGGGTGCTGGTGCTGATGCTCCTGATGTTGATATTGATGTTGTTGCCTCGCCTACAGAAGCAATTGTTGCTGGCGAAATTTGATTGCGATTGGTGCTGCATCCCACAAGGCGCTTCCTGGTTCCCCCATTAAACATCGCCTTGACGTCTTCCCAAGCATGTATGATCTTTTCCTCATGCGTGTGTCCGCACAGTGTCATGTGCCGGCGCCACGAGTTGAAGTTAGCAGCATCGGGTTGAATGTAACGATCGTTGGTCGTCACCCGATGGGAATGAAAGATGAATTTGTTTGGGGAAAAGAACATGCCACAGAAGGTGCACTTTATGCATTTGGCTCTCGACGAGTTATACCTTGCAGGTAAGAAAGCGCCGCGGCAGCCCCACGCGCACTTATGCTGTACATTAAAGGCAAAGTCATCCGGGAGGCGGGGAGGAGTATTGTCCCCCAAAAAACTCTTGCAGAGTCTTTCAGCCTCTCTTCTCGTTATCATGCCGCAACGACGCGAACTCACCGGCATAGCACCAGCTCGTCGTAGGATCTCCAACTGAACAGGTGTGCACTGTACACAGGTTATGCCCAGTGCGACGCGCCGATTATGGATTTCATTATAGCTGAACTGTTTGAGGAGTGTGTTTGATATTTGCGCCAGGCAAAGCCTCTCTTGCCCTTCAATGAACAGAGACACGATTGGTATACCATACAGCAGCACTGAACTGACCTGAAAATAGGCCATCATTAGTTACTTAATGAAATAAAATAAAGAAAAACCAGTAAGAAATGCAAAAGTCGCCCAGCACGCGACAGTGGGATACCCTTCGACCTATGTTCCCGTGTAGTTTAATTTGTTAAATTCATACACATATGCATATGCACATGCTTTACAATTATTCCCAACAGATGGCGCTCGCGCTCGCCCGCCTCTCTTGTTAGCTGACAGAAGCATTTGGTTTTATGCTCATACTATCTTAAATAACTTCTGTGATTATTGTTCGATCGGATTGCAATTTGGAAAATACGTAGATACTTTATTCAGCTTAGTATATCTTAAAGTCAGAAAGTTGTAGCTTTTATACAGCGCTTACAAATTGAGTTGAAAATTTAAATTTTTGATTTACGGGGGCGGTGGGCGTGGCACCTAACATTTGAAATAAACTTGATCAGCTTATAGTACACAGGAGTCTTCCTGCCAAATTTGAAATAAACTTGATCAGCTATAGTACACAGGAGTCTTCCTGCAAAATGTTGTAACTCTAGCTTTTATAATAGCTGAGATCTGTGCGTTCACACAAACAGACGCACAGACATGGCTCAGTCGACTCGGCTTGTGATCCTGGCCAAGAATATATATACTTTATAGGGTCTCCCACGCCTCCTTCTGCCTGTTACATACATTTGCACAAAGTTAGTATATCGTTCTTTGACCATTTTTAATGGTCGAAGATACCGAAGATAAAGCCTTTGTTTTTTTATACCAAAAAACAAAGGCTTTTATACTCTAAGAACTTTGAGCATGAGTCTTCGCCTATTGTTTCCATGATAACTATATACTTTTGGAGCCTTTGGTAATCACAATAACTATCAACGAATAATTAACATAGAAGCTAAAGAATCACAATTTTAACAGCTTAACACTTTTATTTATCTGTATTGTAGTGTTAGGAATTTAGGTCAGATACATTAATATTAAATGTACACTAGAACCACAGTAAATAGAATATTTCAAGTTCTATCTAAATGTACATATAGGTATGTTTAGACATACTTGTATTTATAATAGTCATATAAAATACATTTGAATCGAAAGCAAAAGCTGCAAGGGTATAAAACCTTCAACATGGAAACCTTTATGTTATCTTTTATATAAAATAAAGACTCAAATCACGTAATCTGTCGCGTCCTCAGGGAAGCATTTGTCTACTTTCAATTTATTGGTTGATTGTATGTGAAATATAAGCTCACCCCAACTGCGCACGTTTAAGTTGTTATTGTACTTTAGCATTTTAATTTATTACATTATCTAGATTTAAGGGATACATAAAAATACAACTAACATCTTGTAGCAAATTAGGAAAAGACAAAAAATGAACAAAACAAGAACGAAGGCTACCTGCGGCTTACCGAAGGTTCTATACCTTTGCAGGTTCTTACTATATATTCTCCAATCGTCCATATACTAGTGATATATAGAGTGCTGCAGAATATTATATATACCTTTGTATGGCACTGATAAGTTTCGATATTTCTAAAATGTAAACAGGTCTTCATGCAAAAACTTGCATTTCGTCCGATTGTAACATATCTACGGCAACTATATGTTATAGTGGTCCGATTTTAATGAAATTTATATGTATATTATATATAAAAATAACATTCAGATGAATTTAAGTTGCATTATCTTGACAAATAACAACAAACACGAAAGCTATAGTCGAGTGTGCTCCACTGTGATATACCCGCTACAAACAAAATCAAAACGATGTCTTCAATATATAACTTCTACGCTTTGCGTATTTTGTGTTGCATATTTTCAAGGAGAGGCTTAAAAACCAGTGCATATTTAGAATAACTTAAATACCTATATTAATTTTTCGATCAAAATTTTTAGAAATCATTTGGCTGTTCATATTTATTCTGTTTACGAAAAATTAACTGTCTATCATTAAAATTATTTATTTATTTAATTTAATTTAAAGTCGACTGAATTAGATACAAAGAATTATTTAAGAACTCAATTTAAAATAATTAAACATTAAGTTGAAGTTTACAAAATTAAGGTAATTAAATTTTTGATTAATTTAATTTGTTTGAGTTTAAGTTTCTTTAATTTAATTTGAATTTAATTAAATCTGGGATAAAAAAGATATAATCGATCTAACATTTGTTGCAGAGAATTGGGGAAAACCCAGAAAAACACATTCAGATCGGAAGAGTTAATAGTATTAGTAAAGAGTTAGTATAAGACATGCCCAACCGACCGAGGGGCAGTGTCATAAACGAGATAGATAAAGAAAGCATGCAGAAGCGAAGAAAAAATAGACAAGCATTTCGAGGAAAATTTAATTTCTACCAAGGTATGACGAAAGATGCAATTTTAAAGCTGATACAGAGTTTGTATTTGTTAATATGAAAGAGTACTTATTGAAACCTCAATGGCTCATGCAGGGCATAGTTCGATCTACAATTAGAAAGAGTTAGTGGTAAGTAGTTACGGGTAATTCTACAAGGCACAGCAAAGTTTAACTGGCTAACCAGGTCAAAACTCTCAACGTCCCCTTGGCTTAGGTTATTCATAACGAGAGCAACAGTCACGCAAAACGCGACAGTGGGATACCCTTCGACCTATGCACTATGGGGACTTTGGCCTGTTTTTTTTACAATAATGTGTTTTTCACAAGTATGCAAATTTGCAATATTTTAGTATTAACGAATAAGGAATAGATCAATCTATCATCTTCCACCGTGCAAATGTTAACTTAACAGTCCAATGTTAAAATATCAGCTGTTAAAGTCAGCGTTTGCAAGCGAACAGAACTTGTCGTCATTGCGCTCAATTTTGAAGTGGAACTTTAAATTCCTCAGTTTTCAAAAAAGCCAATGTAAAACGTTCAAAATTTAAATGGATTTTAATTTTACGGAGTTTTACTATGCGTTGTTGTAAATATTTGGATTATTTAGTGCGGGTATTTCTAATAATTTGTACTTTTAGCGAGTGGTGTTGACATGTATTTTTAGGAACAAAATTTCAACTTTGAAAAGAGCTACAAAAAATTGTTCAAATTTGTTCAGCGAGTGTCTATATACATATTGTACAGCTATTAATTCCTTATTCAGCACATCTAGTCCATATCTGCGTTTTTTGCGGGTTTTTGAGAAATTTCATTTTTAAGGAAGCAACATCTCGATAAAAATGCGTGATTGTGGCGTAATGGTGTTTTCGTGAGTAACAAAATCCAATATTCACTTTCACTAGAGAGATATCAAAATGAAACTTAGCATACATACTTTTTATTATTCATTACTTATAAATAAGCCGGAACAAGGCGGATTGGGCCGATATATCGTATAGCTGCCATACAATCTATCGGCCGATTTTTGTTATATTTAAAGATGTGGCTTTCAAACTTATCTCATCTTATTTGTATTTGATCCTCAATATGATCTTAAAATTTCATCATAATCGGAATACTATTACGTGTTGCTGCCATACAAATTATTTGTCAAATCACGGGTTTTGGTTAAAATATAAAGGGATGGTCCACGCCCACTTTTCTTAAATATTTCTGAGGGCTCTCATAATAATATAAAAAAAACTCCATCAAAAAATTTTACTTAGATCAAGAGTTATTAATTAATGTAAAAAAAACAAGGCAAAGTCCCCATAGTGCTATGTTCCCGTGTAGTTTAATTTGTTAAATTCATATGCACATGCTTTGAAATTAATCCCAACAGATGGCGCTCGAGCTTCGCGCTCGCCCGTCACCCTTGTTAGCTGGCAGAAGTACTTGGTTTTATGCTCATACTTTCTTAAATAACTTCTGCGATTATTGTCCGATCGGATTGTAATTTGGAGACTACATAGATATTTCATTCAGCTTAGTATATAGTAAAGTCAGAAAGTTGTATCTTTTATACAGCGCTTACAAATTGAGTTCAAAAATTAAATTATTGATTTGTGGGGGCGGTGGGTGTGGCACCTAACATTTGAAATAAACTTGATCAGTACACAAGAGTCTTTCTGCCAAATTTGGTAACTTTAGCTTTTATAATAGCTGAGATCTGTGCGTTCACACAGACAGGCTGACAGACGGACAGACAGACATGGCTCAATCGACTCGGCTTGTGATCCTGAGCAAGAATATATATACTTTATGGGGTCTCCGACGCCTCCTTCTGCCTGTTACATACATTTGCACAAAGTTAGTATATCGTTTTTTGACCATTTTCAATGGTCGAAGGGTATAAAAACTACACCAAGCATAGTTCTACGGTTAGCTACGAACGGTAAATTCAGTAATCTAAGTCTATTTGAGTAAGAAGGAAGCCTTAAATCTACATCCCAGTTTAGACCTCGCAAGGCGAAAATTAAAATGTTCTTTTGGACGGATTCAATGCGGTCCTTGTGGATCGAATACTGAGGACACCAAACGCATGATCCGTACTTCAAAATTGGACGAACAAGTGAGGTATAAAGGGTCTTTCTTAAATAGGGATCGTCAAACTCCTTAGACCATCGCTTTATAAAGCCAAGCGTTCCCATCGCCTTATTGACCATAGTAGAAATATGTTCCGAAACTTTACTTTATAATCCAAACGGACACCAAGATCGTCAACTAAGGCAATTCTTTCCAAGGCACAACCACAAAGTGTATAGGATACCAACTTAGGGCTGGTTCGGTAGAATGTTATCAGCTTGCATTTATAACTATTCAGAACTAATAAATTTGCACGGCACCATGATTGAAAACTATCTAGGTTGGCTTGTAAGAAAGAGTGAAAGAAGGCATCTTTAAATTGAAAACACAGCTTTACATCATCTGCATACATAAGAGTGCGAGCAGATCGTATGGACAAGCGGAAGGTCATTGATGAAAAGAGTGAATAGAAGGGGACCTAAATGGCTCCCCTGTCGAACACCAGAGGTGGCATGAAGTGGGTTTAAAAAGCAACTTTAAAGAGCTCCATTTGAGTTCTATCAGTCAGATAACTAACAATCCAACTAAGAAATTTTGGCGAAAAAACAAAAAGATTTAGCTTGTGTGCAAGGAGGGAATGATTTACTGAGTCAAAAGCTTCACTGAAATCAGTATAAATGACATCAGTTTGAAGATTTTGCTGAAATCCCTGTACCACAAAGGATGTCAGCTCAAGCAAATTTGTCGTAGTAGAACGACGTTTAATGAAACCGAGTTGACAAGGGGAAATGATGGATCTAGAAAAGTGTTGCAAGAATGCGGTTTTTATCGATTTACGGAGGCAGAAGTGGGCGTGGCCAAAATCTAAAATAAACTTGACCTGCGTGCAATTATAACACATATTAATACCACATTTGGTAGATATTATAGTATTTGAGATTTAGTTTTCATGCGGACAGACAGAAAGACATGGCTATATGAACTCGGCTGTTTCTGCTGATTCAGGACAGATATCTCGTGTAGATGCCATACAAACTATTTTTATACCCGCTACCCATAGGTTAAAAATAACTTTGTGCCAACCGAAAATGTATGTAACAGGCAGAAAGAAGCGCGGAAGAAAGAAACTATATGTATTCAGAATCAGCATCAACAGCTGACTCGATATAGCAATATCCGTCTGTCCGTCAGTTTGAAAACATAGATCTCAGCGACGATAAGACCTAGGTCTACCAAATTGGGTGTCAATATATGTTATTATTGCACGCAGATCAAGTTAATTTTCGATTTTGGCCACGCCACTTCCCGCCCAGAATTCCAAACGTAATTTTAGTGCAGGACAGTTTATTTTTCTTAAAATTTTGATACTTATGATAGAAGTTATTTAAGAAGTTCTAAATATGCACTGATTTACGAATGCAACGCAAAATACACAAAAGTTATATGTTGAAGAAATCGTTTTGGTCTGGTGTGTAGCGGGTATATCACAGTCAACCAATCTCTACGTAGCTTCCGTGCTTCTTATATCCTTCGATAATTCCATTACTAGCTATATATAATAGTGCGGAATTAAATTGTATATAAACAATACCATGTCTAACTTTCAGTAATAAGTAAAATTATTTTTAAAATCAAAACTGGTCTCTATACAAAAACCTTAATTTCGCCCGATTGTACCTATGGCAGGTGATGATTTGATAAAATAGTGTATGCATGTTAGATTATATTATATAATATTATTCGATGTAGTAAATTTAGTTGCAATATTACAACTAAGAAAATCGGTGGATAGCTTGTATGGCAAGTCATTTCGACTTATTTACAGCGTGCAGCAATAAAAAGTATGTGCTCCAAGTTTGATCAAGATAGCTTTCAAACTGAAGTTTGCGTTGCAACAGACGGACGCTCGGACACACGGACATACGGACAGGGCTAGTTCGATTCCTCTGTTGTTGCTGATTATGAATATATATACTCGACCCCATAGAGATGTTTTCTAAGATGCGTGGCAAACTCCTGGCCAAATTAAATATACCCTCTGCAAGGGTATAAAAAGGTATAAGTCAGAACTCTGAACAATCAGTAAAGATATAGGTGTCCAAATAGGTGTATCTTATATATACTATATCTCCTTATCTTGTAAATATATCAATATCCATATCTAATATCGCATAAGAATATAAGAGCAGAGTCTATATATATAGGCCCGTATATATCATATTTTTCGTGAATGTGAAATGAATGTGAATATAAAAGTGATTAGCTATGTTCTTACACGTACATGATTTGAATTCTTGGATAGAAGCGACTGACTGTTTTCCATTGCATTGGGTGGAGTGGAAGGCTGCGTGGCTCTTTTAGTGGATTCATGAAATGCCATTTATCTCAAGTTCTAAAAAATATTAATCAAATCGAACAAAGGGTTGATTATTATAATGTTATTTTAGATGTTATTTTAAAGCCCTTGCAGTATATATTTATATATAAATACATTTCATATTATTTATCATCTATTGGTTTATAAATACATATATAACTCAGTAAAACTTACATTTTACTATATGTTGTGAGTCCAATTTAAAATCAGAATGATAGGCTACGTGCAGCATGCTGAAGGTTTTAAGCCCTTCCAAGTTTCCATATCCGTTCTTTATTGTTCCTATACTAGTTTAATATTATTTGTTGATAGCTTTAATAACTGCTGGAATATACAACTTTTTTCATAAAATCATTATTTTCAACTGATTGTTCCTATAAAACTGTAGGATATATTGTAGTTGTCGTAATTAAATGATATGAAAGAAGTACATATACGTCGATTAATGTCTAATGTTGATTGCCATCGATAAGTTAAGTTATGTCTTAAAACAATGATGAAATGAAACAATCTATCACCAATAATCATACAGAATCCTTTATTTGCAGCTATATGTTTAATGCTCCGATTTTCAGGAAATTTGTATATGTATATTACTTATGTTATTTAGAAAAATTACGAAAAATCAACTTTGGCTACAACGTATTAAAAAATACTAACGCTACAGTCAGGTGCTGACTGTACAAGGCAATGGATTATCATATTATTATTGAAATTTAATTGAATAATTTAAATTGTCTGCCTGTAACTTTTCTTTTAGTTTATTAGAATAAAATAAATAAACAAAATAAAATAAGAAATAATTAATAAATGAAAATTCGCACCCGCCTCAACCAACCGGGAGAAGAGTTGAAACACACGCGCAGTCGCCCGCAGGCGTTCGCCACTCTAACCACTCGGCCATTGCCTCACTAATTGCACTATCGGCAAAGCAATATATGTAATTAGAACTTAGTTTTCTTTCGTCGGTACACAACAGCAACTGCAAATCTAATTGTACATATGCATGTATATACAATCATGCAATAATGTATGTTGAAGTGGGACGCCAATACATACATGTGCATATGCAGACATGTATGTATGGGCGTCCCACTCGCACTTTCATAACTTAAAAGGGCTTATGATCTCTGTTATTTTCTAGCATTCTAATTGCAAGAGATTGAGAGCAAAACAAAATAGGAAACATCCAATTGGAATCTTACTGAACATGCAAAGTCATTACAGACAAAATAAAATAATTAACTTTGTTTGACTGTAACTATTCTTTTAGTTTATTAGAATAAAATAAAAAAAACAAAATAAAATAAGAAATAAATAAATAATTAATAAAATTCAAACCCGCCTCAACCGGGAGGGAGCTGAACACACGCACTCTCTCGCAGGCGTCCGCCACTCTAACCACCCGGCCATTGCCTCACTCCTTGGCCCATCGCAAAGCTGCATTGTGAACCAATTCTGTTACCATACAATGCAAATAAAAAGTTTAATAAAATGCTGTGTGTCTGACGCTAGATTTGAACTTCGGTATGCTTGCGTAAATTAGGTATGCTTAAGTATATATATTCAAAGTGAGTTTAATTCGTATCATATCTCACTTATTTATAGTCCGATTTAAATCAAATTTTCACATAACGCCCGCGGCAAGGTATTTGTCATGTAACATATACAACTTTGGTTGTTGAGCTAATATTATAGTTTTTAAATAGTTATTACTGATTTACAGAGGCGGGAAGGTGCGTGACCAAATTTTAAAAAAACTTTGAGACACTGCAATATATACGTATGTTGTCACAAAATTTGATGACTCTAGCTCTTATAGTTTCTGAGATCCAGGTGTTCATACAGACAGACAGACGGACACACAGACATGGCTCAATCGACTCGGCTACTGATACTGATTCAGAATATATATAGTTTATCGGAGATGCCTCCTTCTGCCTGTTACGCACATTTCCGTTCCGACAAACACAATAGGTCATGCATTTTTTTAAAATCCATGGCCTAAAAAATAATAAAAATCGTTTGAAAGCTTGAGTCGTTCCGACTTATTTACAGTGTGCTGCAATAATAAGCATGTGAACGTTGAATTCGTGAAGACCAAAGTCAGAAAATGCAAGAGATATTCCAAGGTAATCTTTCCTTCTTGTTTTAATACATACTAAGAATCATTGTTCTTGTACTACAGAACATTATCCCCGCTAACCAGTGGAGGAGGAGTTAACATATACTATATTTAATTCTATTAAAAAATGTATTCAATATCTGTCTATACCCATCATACATTCAATTATATTCTGCGTGTGAACGGCATAATTGAAATGAAGATTCTCCCAAGAGACGCTTCGTTAAAGATAATAATATTGCACAATCGTTACAAGTTGCAGATTGTTAAGCGTAAAACCAATGTGTTTGCAGCGTAAAGCGAAACAAATGACTTCCCAGGGAATGTGAGTGAAGAGGGGAGGAGCAATGCTACCAGAGGGTTGTGAACCACTGAGGTAAATAATGACAAAATTATGTTAGTATTTAGGAAAACAGCAGATTGCTACAAATCTGGCAGATGGACTTATCTTATCCGAGAATGTGTCGGGGGTGTTTGCCCAAGGTTAGGGAATTTACTGTATTATCGGGGTTGTTTCGAATATAACAAAAAACGAATAACACCAGTCATATTCACCTTATGTTGCAATTTACGAAGTGTACTTTCAACACACACTCATAATATATACTATAATATAAAGTCGTCTAGATTGGAAACCAAATTATATCGTATAGTATAGCATCGTATAGCACAATAATTGATAGCATAAAATATTCCGGTGTAGTTTAATTTATACAATTTATTTAATTATTATTTATACACATATTCAAAGGTACAAAACATTCTTTTAAATTATTCTCGACGGTTAGAACATCCGCAAGTCTGCCCTTTGTTAACTGATACAAAAACTTGGTTTTCTGTTCGTACTTTCCTTAATAACTGTTCTCTGTTGTTCGATCGATTGTCCGATGTTGAGAAAAATTGTATATATACTTTTTGAGGTCTGCCTTTACCTGTTACATAACGTTTATTTGCATCTTTGAACATTTTCAGCGGTCGAAAGTTATACTCATGTTTATCTCTAAGCAAAGTAGAGTGAGTAAAATCTTCCTTCTCTATGTGACCGCCAAATAGAAAGAAAACTTATAATATAACAAGCATAAAATGTACAGTCGAGTGTGTATATTATATAGTTAGTGGGATCTGCCACGCCTCGTTCTGCGTGTTACACTTATTTTCAGTTATTAAACCCTTCCAAGCTATGGGTAGCGGGTATAATAACTACTATACATATTAACTATTCCATCGTAAAATTTTGAGAAATCAGTTGGACGTTGATAGCTATGCTGATTAAGAATAGTTTGTGGGGTCTGTCACGCCTCCTTCTGCCTATTACATAAATTTTCGGCCCAAAGTTAAATACTCTTCTACGCTATGGTAGCAGTATACAAAACAGTACAATGTTTTAAAATTTAATACAATATGAATACCTAGCAAATATGGGAACAATCGTAGGATTGTTCATTCTTGTTAAAGAAAATATTGTATACTGCAATATACAAGATCTGCTAAAATGTGACTCATTAGATTTTGTGTTGAATTTTAATGCGATATTTTCGTCTTATTAAAGCTAATAATAAGTTCGTTTATAACTAAATTTATTTATATTAAAATAAATTAGAAAATCGAATATATATTTACTTCAGATCATTTAAAGCCAATTATCCTCATATTATTTCCATAGGGAGAAGAAAATTATAATTTTGTGCGAAGTAAAAACGTATACAACCTTCTGCGTGTTGTATGTAGGTGTATCCAGCCTATATATTCCTATGCAGCATAAACAGCCGAGTCAGTGATCGTTCCTTAAATCCATTATCTTAGACTATTATGAATATTAACCAAATATTATTTGATCCCCGGAAGAACGAAAAACAAACACCTAAACCCATTTAAATGCTCACATTAAAGAACCCAATAAAATCCGTATATATAAATAGCATATTGGAAATGCAATCAAAATTATTTGCTGCTTTCCTGTACGAACTGCTCGACTTACGTGACTTGAGAGACATAGCAAATCAAAGTTAAACCAGTAAGAAAAGCCACAGTCGCGCAGCACGCGACAGTGGGATACCCTTCGACCTATATTCCCGTGTGGATTAATTTGTTAAACTCATATATATACGCATATGCACATGCTTTACAGTTATTCCCGACAGATGGCGCTCGCGCTTCGTGCTCGCCCGCCTCCCTTGTTAGCTGACAGAAGCACTTGGTTTTATGCTCATACTTTCTTAAATAACTTCTGTGATTATTGTCCGATCGGATTGCAATTTGGAGAATACGTAGATAATTCATTCAGCTTAGTTTATGTTAAAGTCAGAAAATTGTAGCTTTTATACAGCGCTTACAAATTGAGTACAAAAACTAAATTATTTGAAATAAATTTGATCAGCTTATGGTACACAGGAGTCTTCCTGCCAAATTTGGTAACTCTAGCTTTTATAATAATGGCTCAATCGACTCGGCTTGTGATCCTGAGCAAGAATATATATGTATACTTTATGGGGTCTCCCACGCCTCCTTCTGCCTGTTACATACATTTGCACAAAGTTAGTATACCCTTTTTTGACAATTTTCAATGGTCGAAGGGTATAAAAAGTAAGTATTGTAAATATAATGGAAATATGTTTTCTCTATTTCGAATACCTGGCTAATCAAAACACGTTAAAACACGAAAACTGGACAGATCCTATAATTTAAATTTAGATACTTCAATTTAAATTTTCTAGTGCCTCTTGAAATAGCTTAGCTGTGCCCTCACAGACAGGCGAATAAAGTTAAATTGAGTCAAAACATATTCCCCAAATATGTCCAAAAGTCATCTATTTTATCTAGGCAAGTGTTTGGTTTTTGTTTATTTTCAACAGTAAACGTTTCCGAGGGGAGTTTCCATAAGGGGTCTTTTGAAATTGAAAATATTACGAATGCAACACAGTAGTAAGGAAGTAAGGTGGTAAGGTGGTGGGGATTGAAAGCAAATGCCCTCGTTTATAAGGGAACGGAACGAAAAAGGCACAGAGAGAAGCAGCAAGCCAGTGTTTCCAGTCGAAAATACCCACTGATGAGTTGGCAATAATTCGGTTGAGTGGACTCTGTCAACAGGCAAATAATAGGTGTTCCATTTAAGGGCGGGTAATCATTATTACACACTCATGGCGAATGGTCTTTTGTTTACTTAGACTCCACCTACAACATCATGCATATTTAATTGGGTTAAATTACGCGACGATTAACATTTGCTGAATGAAATGCGCAGATAATTGAGTTTACTTTGTCTAATTAAAAGTGCTGCAGGTACAACGAGAGCAATAGTCGCGCAAAACGCGACAGTGGGATACCCTTCGACCTATGTTCCCGTGTAGTTTAATTTGTTAAATTCATACACATATGTATGCATATGCACATGCTTTGAAATTAATCCCGACAGATGGCGCTCGGGCTTGCCCGCCTCCCTTGTTAGCTGACAGAAGCACTTGGTTTTATGCTTATACTTTCTTAAATAACTTCTGTGTTTATTGTTCGATCGGATTGTGATTTGGACACTACGTAGATATTTCATTCAGCTTATATTCAGCTTATATGTTAAAGTCAGAAAGTTGTATCTTTTAGACAGCGCTTACAAATTAAGTTTAAAAATTAAATTATGGATTTGTGGGGGCGGTGGGCGTGGCACCTAACATTTGAAATAAAGTTGATCAGCTTATAGTACACAGGAGTCTTCCCGCCAAATTTGGTAACTCTAGCTTTTATAATAGCTGAGATCTGTGCGTTCACACAGACAGACGGACAGACAGACAGACATGGCTTAATCGACTCGGCTTGTGATCCTGAGCAAGAATATATATACTTTATGGGGTCTCCCACGCCTCCTTCTGCCTGTTACATACATTTGTACAAAGTTAGTATACCCTTTTTTGACCATTTTCAATGGTCGAAGGGTATAAAAAGGCGCTTACAAACAAAATCAAGTGATTGTTGTCTTGGCAAAGAGACATTTAACAAGCGAACTAGCTGTAAAATTCTTAAATAATGGGCATTTCTGATTGCTGGGGCCTTTGCAAAAATATGTTATGTGTAACATGTTTTTTAATAACTGTTTATATAAAATAATATAAGATGCAGTAATGAGTTTCTCTTGAATAGCTGTGAGTGCATTTGAGAGGGAGATATGAGTGAGAAGGTTCAATCACAGAGAATGTTGCCTTGTATGGTCATACCTAAAGATGGACTTGTCATTAATTTAAGGATAAGGTGGTATATATATGTAGAACATTCTTTATTACTTGAAGGAATATTAACTGGAAAAAACATCTCACGGAAGAAGACATCTCCGACCCAATTAACCAGTCGTTAAAATACTTTTCAAATCCGACATACCATATGTTTTATAACTTTTAATCTTTACCTAATGTCTAGACTAGTTATATAAAACAGAACATTGTTGTATATCATTGATGGGCATTATATTGATGATAATTCATCCTCTGTTGATCATGATTAAATTGGTATCTTATATTGAAGTACCCCGAGCTTTTCAGCTTATGTAGTACAAAAGTTTTGGCAACCCAAAAATAAATATAAGTACCACCGGTGAAAATATCTATTGGAATCTATACATTTCTCTTACAATGGATGCGAAAAGGTTAAGCATAGTCGGATAAGGCGGAGTCTGTACAGAATTAAGTGATTTTAATGTTTATTTCCCCCATTAGCTAAATTATACGGTAAATTGTTATATTGCAAGGTACTTTTGGCTTGATTTCGTGATTAATGATTGATCATTAGATATCGTTAGACCCCATGAGCTATAAATATTCTCGATGAACCACAAATCGAGTTTTATTCGTCTGCATGACATTTGAATTCTGTTTACCTTACGTTTATATGAAGTCTTATACTAGATGCTTCGCCCAGTGCCCTAATATGTCAGTAATTTCATCAATCCGATTGGACTAATTATTATTATTATTATTGTTGTTATTATTATTATTAATATTATTATTATTATTATTAATATTATTATTATTATTATTATTATTATTATTATTATTATTATTATTATTATTATTATTATTATTATTATTATTATTATTATTATTATTATTATTATTATTATTATTATTATTATTATTATTATTATTATTATGTGAAGTACACTTTCTTCTTGAGAAGGGTGTCTTTTTGGGCGAAGGGTATCTTATTATCCGGCGCGCACTTAGATATGTTAATTCCTACAAAACGGTTTATTTGTTAACCTTAGATTTAAAAAAACAATTCATTCTTGTGACACTATAGCATGAGTGCGATTCCGAAATTGGTAACTACAAAGATAACGGGACACTTCAAAGAAATCTTGCGCCGCGGAGTATCCATGAAGACTGAAAAGAAAAAGCTCTTTTAACATATCAGAGACTTCCAAATGCCACCATGGGAATGTCCAATGAATAATTACCACATGCCCAGACAGATTGAACCAATAACAGCGGGTTCAAGAACGTGTCACGAGGTGAGTTCTGTGTATCCCATACTTGTCTGCCAATTAGAATGAGTCTTTGACTGGGAGGCGTGATCCAAATTGGAACATGCTTTCAATACGCATGCGCCTATTTCCATAAGACACCCCTTAAACAAAATTCCTGAACTCACCCTTGGTAATAGGTCTCGTCTCCTACATCTCCCACATCCGTAGTGAACGTAGCACGTTTTTGTATTTTGAATTCAACGAACTGTGAATATTGCTTTTAATTTAATTAACTTTTCCAGCAAAATTGTGGCATGAAATTAAATCAAGCCCTCGGGCTAGTAATGAAAGGGCGACAGTAAACACCAGGTAAATATCCCCATAGACGATTAATCCGATTTCCAATTTCAATGTAAAATAGCTTGTAGCACTTGTGTTTATAAAATCAAGCATAACAAGTATATGTATATCAATCGTGTAACACTCCGATCTTAGACTATGGCGTAGGCCGCGTAATTAGCTATGCCACATAGATTATTGCCTTTTCGCAGTCTCATATAGCCAGCCTCGCCCCAACGCTCGCCCCACCAGTTCTTAAGGATCCAGTAATCCTTCTCGAAACCGACGACTAGCATTGCGTGATTCACAGATGTGGAAGTGCAGGTGACGTCATCGTAAATACCTTCGCTAATAAAGATAAGAATATTATTGTCATTACTTGTAATGTTAGAATGATAATGCTTTAATATGTCAGAGATTCGTATTATTATTATCATTATTATTATTTGTTGTGGGGAAGATGTACTTCGACGTTGTGATCTACTCTAGGAGGTACAATAGCTTTAGTATAGTAGAATTACTATAAGGAACTCTATAACTTTGAACTGGTCGGCCTTTTCTCATTAACCACGAGCAGGAGCTTGCTTAGCTATACACTTCATTGAGAGTCAATGCAGGGCATACTGTAAGTATGTGAATTGATCTCTCTCTCTTATGGTAAATCACAGGATCTGTAGAACTCACTATTATATACATAAAGGTCTGCTCTTAGCCAACTTGGACCTGTAAATAGCCATCAGTGAGAATCCTCTCACTGGGTTCTTAATCAGCTTCATTATCTTTTGAAATCTCTTGAGGTTGTGGCAGTCTAAGAGTGCCGCAAGCAGTCTAAGAGTGCCGCAAGCAGTCTAAGGGTGCCGCAAGTCTAAGAGTGCGCAAGCCTAATGTTCTTAGGCACTATCTGATAGTGCCACTGACACACAAAGAGGCTGTGGCCCTATCATTGCACACTCTGGCTCTCGCTTCTCATTGCCCGGTATACTGTTGTGTCCCGGTATCCATCGTAGAGTGAGGGTGTTCTTTTTTCTTCGCTTGTACAGTTTTTTTTTAACGTCACTAACTTGTTTCGACTTGGAATTAGTATACTTTCATTAAAAATCTGACAATATCCCAAAGCTTTAAGCATTATTGATAACGATACGTTGATGTCTAAATAAATTTCCTGATATAGAACGTACCTATATTCCACTTACCTATACAATTGAAATGTTTTTGGGGTGGCATTTATCGACACGGCAACTGGTCCGATGTGAGCTACAGCTGCTTGAATTGCAGATTCATCTCTAACCGGAAGAATTGACCATGAGGTCACGTTGACCACAGCTAGTTCCTTTACGAATTGGCAATTTCCTTTCTGGGAGAAGACATTACACATCTCTATAAACATTAGCTACTATTCATTGACTACCTTTGAGACATATTTATAGTCCATTGATCGCATTAAACCACCGGTTTCTTTTAGATAATTTAAGGTATTCCGAAGCGAACCACCTGTACAGCCCTGATTGCCATAGGGTATACTACAGTCGACGATTTGCTGCTCACTTAGACCTAATACCTTGCCAGTCCGCTTGAAGACCTGCCCTTCTATGCTCTGTGCTATGCTGAAGGCATAACAAGACCCACAGGTATCCTGGTTAAAAGGAGGCGTTAAAAACCCCTTCTTACGCCAGTCAAGGCTATTGGGCACATTATCCATCAACGTGGATCCGACTATATCGGCCATGTTATCTAAGTTGGCGTTCACTTCGTTACGCTGTAGACGGAGATAGCTCTTGAGATACGAATCAGTGTTCTGAAATAAAGTAATTAAATTATGTTATTCAATTTCGTGGGAATCCGAATAATACCATATCTGCCATTTGATTAGGTGCTAGTCGAAAGCTACTTCTCCCAATTTCGAATTCCTTATTGTGTGCGTCGATGATTTTCTGGTTTTCTTCATAAGCCTCAAAACTGCGTTTCTCATCGAAAGCCCGTATGTAGCTTTTGTTGTTCATAACCTGGAATACCAGTTGAGAATATATAACACATTGTATTTAAAAAATAATATTAAGCCGGACAACCTTAAAGTTCTTAAACTCTTCATTCCTCAACTCGTTTTGCTGACATATAATACACTTTTCACCAAGCAACATGTAAATATAATATAGTATAACAAAAGTCGACATTGTGCACAGCAAGGCAAATGATAAATTATTAATGATGTGATATGATATCATATACATACATATATTGCAGTGGTTCAACCAATTTAATTGCAATTCAGCATATTTTTATACCCTTGCAGAGGGTATACTTATTTTGGAGAAGCAAAACAAAATACATATAAAATTTCATCAAAATCAGACCACTATAAAATATACCTGACATTGGGAAAATCGGTCAATATAAGGGTTTTTGTATGAAGAACCGTATTGCTTATCGAAACAACTTAACTTATCGGTGACAATCAATGTTAGAGAGTATCGACGTATAATATTACGATTTTAAGAATTGAAGTTTTTTATAAAAAAGTGATTGGAGTTATTATAGCTTTCAATAAAAACATACAATATTATTCCATTCTGCACAATTATACATAACAAGTATGGAAACGATCGGCGCAGTTAAGAACCTTCAAGGGTATTAAACCGCCAGCATCCCAAAGGTAAGCTTTCCTTTATGTTTTCTACCCTTCCGATACTAGAAATTGGCTTAAGAGGGTATATTAACTTTGTAAAAATGTATGTAGCTTGCAGAATCAATCTACTAAGTTTACAAATATTCATTCTCTATTTGGATTAATAGTCGAGTCTATCGAGCCCTATTCATCTGTCTACGTGTAAGTGTGAGATATCCGTTATAGTGAGACATCCGGAGTAGAGTCACCGTTTCCATTAATGTATGGTTGACTTTTCAATGGCCAACTGGGCGATAGTATCTCATAGTCGAGTGCGGTCGACTGCAGTTTTATTTATTTGTTCTCATTCAACATGACAACCAAAGCCTGACAACATTAAGTCTGCGGGGTGATTCTCTATCTTCTTCAAAAATAACATTAAGCTTGTAATAAGTATCGTTAATTGGCTATTAAATATACTTAATTTGAATTGTGTGCCAGGTAGTTTCTTTGCGGATTGAAACATTGTGACAACCCTCATCTACACAATTACCTGTATTTACAAACATAACAAGTAACGAGATCTACAGTCGAATGCACTCGACGCCAATATACCTTTACAAAATGTGATTTTTTTTTGTAATACTAGGGTGCGCCGCCTTTTAAACCCCTGAGTATACACTGTTCACTACCCTGGGCCTAGCAGAAATTTCTTTTTTACAGAATAAAGAGAATAGAGATTTCAATTTACTCATTGCAAGCCCGTCGTGCTTCCCTACCTTCCTTAATCCATTTCATTTGAGTGCTTTCGGATACACCATGTTCTTTATCTTATCATCTGATGCGTAACAGGCAACATATTGTATGTATGGATATTCCAAATTTAGGCTACACACTTGCAACGATTGTCCTTGTGCTTTCCTTGTAGTCATTCCAGAATCGATTCTTTCGAATTCGAATGGCATATCCTTTGGGATTATTTGGAATATGGAAAAAAATACGGACTCACGTTTAAATTTTCCAGTCAAAATTGTTCCCTCGATAGCATTGTTCATTGTTTTTTCATTTTTTTTAACATTTCCTAAAAGCATTCTTTTTTTAAGTCTCCCTTAATAAGCAAATCTAACCCTCAACACTGGAAGGTCGTATATCTGCTCATTATTCCCTAATAATTTTTTTAAACTCGCGACTCGCGGAAAGTGAAATACTATATTTATGTATACATCATAAATGAATGGGAATAATCGGCAAAAGTAACAAATCATTATGGGGTCATGTTACCCATCGTGTTTAACTTATTTAAATCGTAATTGTATCCCACGGTGTATGTATTTTTTGGCAACGCCCTGCTTTCATAAAATTTCCTTGTCAATAAAAGTGCTTATCATGTTCACAAACACTCTTTCTAAAACGTAAGCCAACACAACAAATTGGTGATGTCCTTTGGCATGGGGTAAAGACGGCATAGCGACATACATACATATCTCCACCCAGTACTAACGCCGCGCGGAGTTATGTTGCTTTATAAACATACTTTGTTTATAAATCATGGTCAGATTAATAGGCTAGTAGACAATTGTTAAAACAATGTTTGTTTCAATTAATATATATTTTTCCTTTGCACACTATTTAAAATTTGTATTAGGATAATAATTCACATATTTAATGACACGATAAAAAACAATGCATAAAATTTCCTTGCCAATAAAAGTACTTATCATGTTCATTAACCTTCTTTCCAAGACGCAAGCCAACACATCAAATTAGTTGATGCCCTTATGGTAACGACATGGGGTAAAGACGGCATAGCGACATATCTTTGACCAGTACAAACGCCGCGCGGAGTTATGTATGTATGTCCCTTTTCCTTTAATGACCCGATAAAAATAAGAATTTGTTATTAGCATAAGCATATAAAGCTCCCAAGCCAAAAAAAAACGTTGATAAAAAATAGCGCGATTTTTGTATCAAAAGCTTTTTGTCTGCAGCGCATGATATTTCACCTCTTCGAATTTATTTGTTTATGAGATATTCTAATTGCTTGACTTTCCAGTCAAAATTGTTCCCTCGATAGCATTGTTCATTGTTTTTTCATTTTTTTTAACATTTCCTAAAAGCATTCTTTTTTCAAGTCTCCCTTAAAAAACAAATCTAGCCCTCAACACTGGAAGGTCGTATATCTGCTCATTATTCCCTAATAATTTTTTTAAACTTATTTAAGGCTAAAATAAGAAGTTGCCGACTCGCGGAAAGTGAAATACTATATTTATGTATACATCATAAATGAATGGGAATAATCGGCAAAAGTAACAAATCATTATGGGGCCATGTTACCCATCGTGTTTAACTTATTTAAATCGTAATTGTATCCCACGGTGTATGTATTTTTTAGCAACGCCCTGCTTTCATAAAATTTCCTTGTCAATAAAAGTGCTTATCATGTTCACAAACACTCTTTCTAAAACGTAAGCCAACACAACAAATTGGTTGATGTCCTTTGGCATGGGGTATTTCCTTGTCAATAAAAGTACTTATCATGTTCATTAACCTTCTTTCCAAGACGCAAGCCAACACATCAAATTGGTTGATGCCCTTATGGTAACGACATGGGGTAAAGACGGCATAGCGACATATCTTTGACCAGTACAAACGCCACGCGGAGTTATGTATGTATGTCCCTTTTCCTTTAATGACCCGATAAAAATAAGAATTTGTTATTAGCATAAGCATATAAAGCTCCCAAGCCAAAAAAAAACGTTGATAAAAAATAGCGCGATTTTTGTATCAAAAGCTTTTTGTCTGCAGCGCATGATATTTCACCTCTTCGAATTTATTTGTTTATGAGATATTCTAATTGTTTGATTTTCCAGTCAAAATTGTTCCCTCGATAGCATTGTTCATTGTTTTTTCATTTTTTTTAACATTTCCTAAAAGCATTCTTTTTTCAAGTCTCCCTTAAAAAGCAAATCTAGCCCTCAACACTGGAAGGTCGTATATCTGCTCATTATTCCCTAATAATTTTTTTAAACTTATTTACGGCTAAAATAAGAAGTTGCCGACTCGCGGAAAGTGAAATACTATATTTATGTATACATCATAAATGAATGGGAATAATCGGCAAAAGTAACAAATCATTATGGGGCCATGTTACCCATCGTGTTTAACTTATTTAAATCGTAATTGTATCCCACGGTGTATGTATTTTTTAGCAACGCCCTGCTTTCATAAAATTTCCTTGTCAATAAAAGTGCTTATCATGTTCACAAACACTCTTTCTAAAACGTAAGCCAACACAACAAATTGGTTGATGTCCTTTGGCATGGGGTATTTCCTTGTCAATAAAAGTACTTATCATGTTCATTAACCTTCTTTCCAAGACGCAAGCCAACACATCAAATTGGTTGATGCCCTTATGGTAACGACATGGGGTAAAGACGGCATAGCGACATATCTTTGACCAGTACAAACGCCGCGCGGAGTTATGTATGTATGTCCCTTTTCCTTTAATGACCCGATAAAAATAAGAATTTGTTATTAGCATAAGCATATAAAGCTCCCAAGCCAAAAAAAAACGTTGATAAAAAATAGCGCGATTTTTGTATCAAAAGCTTTTTGTCTGCAGTGCATGATATCTCACCTCTTCGAATTTATTTGTTTATGAGATATTCTAATTGCTTGACCATCAACAATGGCGCCATTGTACCGACTAAAGGCGACATATCTACACGCGGAATTATGTCGTTTTAAAACAATATAACGCAGCGAGGAAATGTGTCGTTTGTAGATTAGCGGAGATATGTCGCGCGGAGATATGTTGTTACCACATGCCGCGCGGAGATATGTCGTTACCCCACGGAGATATGTAGCCTCACCGATGTTCTGAACCTTAATGGTTTTTGTACTTTTCTGCCAATAGAAGTCGTTTTAAATGATTATATTTTGTAAGCCAGTGCTGTAAAAGGCAAAATCGGTTTATTCTAAAAAGTGTTGAACGGAACTATGTAATGACAAAAGCCATACGGCCATAACAAATCTAAAGAAATGTACATTGACAAAAGCTAACGTCTTTATTATTGCAAACATGTAAAATATTAGCAGGTGGCGCTAAGAAATGTTCATATTTCAGATGTACCCAGTATTATTAAAGGGAGCTTCTTTCAGGTTTGTCAGTTAATCATTCGGATTCAAAAAAATATTGTAAAACAATGAATAGACATACGATCTTCCCGTTATATGGATTATATTTGGTTTTTATACGGAGTTGGATATAATTATTATTTTAAAGTAATTTAAAATAAGTGGCATTATTGCAAAGTAAAAAGATTCCCTACGTTCCAGTATAAGAAATTTGACCCGGTTTTCTGGCCAAAATTAATATCTCAAGAACGGAAGGAGATATTCATTTCCGGTTTTTTGCATTGGGTTAACATAACTACTATAAATTTCACTTTTAACCAGGGACAAGTAAAACTATGCATAAAAATTAATTTTAACGATTATGTTTTTGAGTTTTATCATAAAAAACTTTGAATAATAATTATTTTTGGATTTTTATTATAAAAGTCTAATTTAATGATTATTTACAAATTTTTTTAGTCTCCAATAACCGTTATATTAAAGACTTTTATTTTAAAAGTCTTTAAAAGACTTTTACTGTCGACTTTTATTATAAAAGTCACACAAAGACTTTTATATCAAAAACTTTTTAAAAAAGTCTTGTCAAAAATAAATCTCTCATATTAAAACAATAAAAGTCTCTTTGCATTTAAATTGCTTATGTCGGACTTAGGACCTAATCTGTCTACCGATATATTTAAAAAAATATTGTGCATTAAAATCAATAAACAACTGTGGAAAATTTATATTTTTTGCTTCTATCTTCCATGGTATGCGGTATTCGGTATTCTTAAAATAGAAAAGACTTTTATGAAAGACGTTTATTTTTTCAGAAGACTTATATTTTAAAAAAGTCTTTGACTGACTTTTATTTCTGAGTAATATTTTTAAAAGTCTCTAATAATTGTTATTTGTGATTTTGAAAAATAAAAGTTGTAAAATAACAGTTAGCAATGACTTTTATAATAAAAATTAAAAATAATTATTTTGCAACTTTTATTTTTAAAAATCACAAATAACGCTTATTACAAGACATTTTTAATAACAGTTGCAAAATATATGTTTATTATATTATTAATATAATTGGATTTTTATAAGATTTTTGGCGTCCTTGAAAAATTTTTAGGATGATCCCTTCATAGGGATATTTTCTATACCCATAACAGTTACTTACGGTCTCTGCTTTTAACATCGAATAAAACATTTTGTTATAGTATTTTAACATCAGTTCTGACAAAAGTGGGCGTGGCATGCCTCTAACTGAAAAAAAACCAAGAATGAAAGTCATTCTTCGGCATACCGAAGGTTTTATACCGTTACAGGTTTTGGCTTTAATCTTTTCTGATTGTTCCTATATAAGTCATATATAATGGTAGAGAATGGTATTGCATTGTTTATATATTCTTTATCAGCTAAAATAACACAATTTCCTGCACATAAACGACATTTTAATGAACATCGTTAATTTTGATAATGAATGAATTGATTGTTCCTATTAATGCTATGGGATATAGTTATCCGATTTTAATGAAATGAAGAACATATATGAAGATTATTATATGACTTTAATTGGCATTGAAAAATGTAGCTATTTCAATGAACAATTCAGGTTTTCATACAAAAACCCGCATTTCGGACGATAATTCCTATGACAGCTATATGTTATAGTGGTCCAATTTCGATTAAATTTTGTAAGCATATTTTTTTTGTAAGCATTTATATAAAAAATCCAATGTTGTAAATTGGGTTGCAAAATCTTGAAAAATAGCACAGTTCTGCTCTGCGATTCTGCGTTGGCCAAATTGAGGTTGCACTGTTTAATTTAAAATTGTATGCAAAGCGGTTAAAAGCGGCTTTTTTAATAACACGCATTTGATCAAGAATTAAATGTTATAAATTATAAAATATATTTCATGGATGGACTCCGCTGAACTCACTTTTAATCTCTATTTAAAAATGAAATTTTGCCAAAAATATGGCACCTTAAATTTTAGTCTATAAAGGGGACAAGACAAGTTTTTTCGGCATTTGACATTTAGAAACACAGCATACACACCACACTGATTAAAACTCAATTTAAAAAATTTAAGAAATCTGCTTAATTTTTCATTGATTCAAATTTGAAAATTGCAATCAGAGCTTCATATATCAATACTATGTGCTGTGCAATTGCAACAGCTGCGTTTATCCACTGGTTTTTTGAAGTGGCGCCACTTATTGAGATTACTGGTACGCCACATTTAAGACTGATCTATTGTGAATGCGTTGCAGTTCAAATTATTTAAATTCTCCAACTTTTAGGAAATGGGTTTTGGCCAGAAAAACGGGTCAAATTTCCAATAGTGCGTTCCAAACACAAATTTAAAGCATTTCGGTGAAAAATTAACTACGTAATGGTTGTTGAAAATGGTCAAAAAAGGGTATACTAACTTTGTGCAAATGTATGTAACAGGCGGAAGGAGGCGTGGCAGACCCCATAAAGTATGTATATTCTTGCTCAGAATCACTAGCCGAGTCGATTGAGCCATGTCTGTCTGTCTGGATGTCCGGATGTCCAGACGACAGATGAGCACACAGATCTCAGCTATTATAAGCGCTAGATTCACCAAATTTGACATGAACATTTCTGTGTACCAAGCGTAGATCAAGTTTATTTCAAATGTTAGGTGCCACGCCTACCGCCCCCACAAATCAATAATTTAATTTTTGAACTCAATTTGTAAGCGCTGTATAAAAGATACAACTTTCTGACTTTAACATATACTAAGCTGAATGAAATATCTACGTAGTGTCCAAATCACCATCCCATCGAACAATAAACACAGAAGTTATTTAAGAAAGTATAAGCATAAAACCAAGTGCTTCTGTCAGCTAACAAGGGAGGCGGGCAAGCGCGAGCGCCATCTGTCGGGATTAATTTCAAAGCATGTGCATATGCATATGTGTATGAATTTAACAAATTAAACTACACGGGAACATAGGTCGAAGGGTATCCCACTGTCGCGTTTTGCGCGACTGTTGCTCTCGTTTTATTTAATTTTACCTTCGGCATACTACAAGTTTTATACCCTTGCAGCTTTTTATGTCCTTCGAAATAAAAAGGTACAGAAATTATGATATTGTGCATCTGTGTGACTTTGATTGGCACTCTTAAGTTAAGTTATTTCTAAATTCAAAACTAGTCTTCATACAAAAACCTGCATTTCGGCCGTTTGTTTTTACGACAGCTATATGTTATAGAGGATCGATTGATATGTATATTATATATAGATAAAGTGTGATGTTGTAAATTTTGTTGCAATATCTTGACAAATAACAAAAATCGCCCCATAGCTTGTACGGTAGCTCTGCGATATATCAGCAATAAGAAGCATGTGTGCCAAGTTTAATCAAGATAGCTCTAAAATTGATAGACAAGTTTGCATTAATTGACTCCCCTGGTAATGCTGGTTCAGAATTTCGGAGATATCTCCCAAGGTGCGCTGCAAAGACCTGGCCCAAATTAAAAATAATTAACTATTTATAATTGCTTAAGTAAGGTTCGGGACTCAAAAAAGTATTTTCTTTCCAAAGTGCTTTAGAATAAGAAAATCCGATTAGTAGATAAGGCTCTAGTTTTGAATTCGCGTCGAAAAACATGTTTTCGAATGAATTTGGACTGAAGAAGCTCTTATTTTCAAAATATGCGTTTGCACACATATTCAATAAATATATACATAGTTTTGATAATAAATTAATTTTTTATACCCTTCGACCATTGAAAATGGTCAAAAAAGGGTATACTAACTTTGTGCAAATGTATGTAACAGGCATAAGGAGGCGTGGGAGACCCCATAAAGTATATATATTCTTGCTCAGGATCACAAGCCGAGTCGATTGAGCCATGTCTGTCTGTCTGTCCGTCTGTCTGTGTGAACGCACACATCTCAGCTATTATAAAAGCTAGAGTTACCAAATTTGGCAGGAAGACTCCTGTGTACTATAAGCAGATGAAGTTTATTTCAAATGTTAGGTGCCACGCCCACCGCCCCCACAAATCAATAATTTAATTTTTGAACTTAATTTGTAAGCGCTGTATATAAGATACAACTTTCTGACTTAAACATATACTAAGCTAAATGAAATATCTACGTAGTCCCCAAATTACAATCCAATCGAACAATAAACACAGAAGTTATTTAAGAAAGTATGAGCATAAAACCAAGTGCTTCTGTCAGCTAACAAGGGAGACATGCGAGCGCGAAGCGCGAGCGCCATCTGTCGGGATGAATTTCAAAGCATGTGCATATGCATATGTGTATGAATTTAACAAATTAAACTACACGGGAACATAGGTCGAAGGGTATCCCACTTCCGCGTTTTGCGCGACTGTTGCTCTCGTTAATATTATATATGTCACTTCCATTAAAATAATATACAGTTAACAGTACTGTACTCACTATCAAGTAAATGAGTATAGAAATTCACAAGGCAGGGCAGAGCACTATACACATTCTAATTTTTTTAATCCTTCGACCATTGAAAATGGTCAAAAAAGGGTATACTAACTTTCTTGCTCAGGATCACTAGCCGAGTCGATTGAGCCATGTCTGTCTGTCCGGATGTCCAGACGACAGATGACCACACAGATCTTAGCTATTATAAGAGCTAGAGTCACCAAATTTGGCATGAAGATTTCTGTGTATCAGGCGCAGATCAAGTTTATTTCAAATGTTAGGTGCCACACCCACCGCCCCCACAAATCAATAATTTAATTTTTGAACTCAATTTGTAAGAGCTGTATAAAAGATACAACTTTCTGACTTTAACATATGCTAAGCTGAATGAAATATCTATGTAGTGTCCAAATCACAATCCGATCGAACAATAAACACAGAAGTTATTTAAGAAAGTATGAGCATAAAACCAAGTGATTCTGTCAACTAACAAGAGTGGCGGGCGAGCGCGAAGCGCGGGCGCCATCTGTCGGGATTAATTTCAAAGCATGTGCATATGCATATGTGTATGAATTCAACAAATTAAACTACACGGGAACATAGGTCGAAGGGTATCCCACTGTCGCGTTTTGCGCGACTGTTGCTCTCGTTTTAAATAATAAGGAGAACCAAGGTTCCAATATAATTAGAGCAGTTAAAAAATGTAACTTATACCTAATATAATATACAGTATAATTCATTTAGCAGTCTCGAACATTTTTTTTAGCTTACTCCAAAACTGCAGCTAACATAAGTTTCTTATTCCATAAAAAATCTATTTCATATTCAGAATGATGCAATATCGAGGCAGCTATGCGAATTATACTGTATAATAAAATAAATATATAATATATAATTAGATAAGTTGACTTATAATGTTGATTTCCCACTGCTTTGTACACTTAATGGGGTCAGAAATGACTCCCAAGGTGGTTGAAGGCATTGTGCTGAATTTGCTGTTGAAAAAAAATTATTAGTATGGCAAGTCGCAGGATGAATTATCTTAGTATCGTATGCGCTCAACTATTCTAAATAATTCGACATAGTCCGATCGAAATGGAGTTTGCAAATTAGATATAAATCTTCATGCTGGATTTGTGGGTTCACAGATAGGCTGGCAGAGAAGGTAGTCATGATATTCACCAGGAATATATATAATTTAAAGGGTTTTAACACGCATCATTCTATATACATATATGTACATCCTGCCAGGGCGAACCATAACCAACACAGACAAAGCAACACACTCACACAGGAACAGGAACCGTATTTACCCTACATCAAGGCATTGAGATTTATATCAAAAGTTCTTATCACATGTCAATTTAGTTCCACTCGACAGGCTGATTCCGAGCGAAGTGACGCGTCGCAGAGTGGAGTGCGGAGCTGAATACCGAATGCAGAATCCGGTATACAGAATACAGAGTGCAAAGCCAAACGGGATCAGCTGTTATTTTTCACGTTGCGGTTCGTTCGACTCGAAAATTAATGACACTCAAATGAAATGTGGAAAGTGATGCTGTCAACAACACTTGCTGGATTTAAGACATTCGTAACAATGTGAATCGAACTCAACACCACACACCCCGACCCCGATACCAAATACTGTTAAAGGGAAGTGTGTGTGTGTGTTTTAACTACATCATATATTCGGTAGTTCGGAACAATGATATTACCATTTTGATAACTGATATCGTGTTTTACAATTCCCATTAAAATTACTCATTACTGAAGAAAGGCTTTTCTCAAAGGTTTTATGCTTTATTCATCATTACTGAATAATTCTGAACGAGAAGCGAAGGTCCTGCCCTACCATGGCGTCGCTCTTACTTTATAGTATATATAAATTCCTAATAATAATAAAATCCGACTTGATTTGGCAATGTAAGACCTTCACTAGTAGTTCCTTTATGTAATTCTGTAGTAGTAAGAACATCGTGCAAAGTAAGGCAGTTGTTCCCCAACTGAAATTTATACCTTACCTTACCTAGAGTAACATATTTGACACTTCTACACAGCAGTAAGACAAATTAGTTATGCTTGAGTGGAGGCTGTCAGGGGACGTACCAACAACCTCTGTTGCCCTCGATCATCTGGTAGCCTATTCCCGTAGATTTGGTATCAGTTCAGATTTGCTCTTCCAATACTTTATTTTAATATACACACATAACAAATATATTTATATATCTGATAACTTCGGCACAGCGACCTTTCCTCCCTCCCTGCTCCCTCCAGTAACTCCTCCACCTGCAGGGATAGTGCCCAACTAAAGTCGAGTCCCAATTTGAATCGGACGCTAAATCTGCCAGTATGTCTGCAAATTAAGGCATTGCTTCTCCTGTACAGTGGGACGAATTGTTAAAAAATTCATGAGAGTGCAAAACTAGAACCAATTACAAATTGGCGATATATTTTATATATACCAGATCATGTTCGTCTCTCCGTTTATTTTATTTTCTGTTTATTTTTAGCTATCTTGATGAAATTTAACACACATACTTACTATTGCTGCACCCGGTATATAAGTCAGAATAAGTCATACAACCTATCAGTTCATCTTTCTCATTTGTCGAGAAAATAATTGATTCTATTTAAATAATATGAATATAAAATTCTATTAAAATCGGACCACAATAACATAAACAATCGGTCGAATTAAGGGTTTTTGTATGAAGAGCTGTATTGTTTTTCGAAATAACTTAACTTATTAGTGCCTATCAAAAATATACAGTAGTCGACATATAATTTTACGATTTCATTAAATTCGATCTAATATATCCTACAACTTTCATAGGAATAATCAATTTAAAATAATGTTTTTCATAAAAATAGTTTTATAGCGATTGAATTTATTATAGATATCAAAGAATACATTCGAATCATTTTCTTAAATTATCGATAGTTCAGTGTACTTGGATGAGATATAATTTGTATATGTATAGTATAGTAGATAGTAGATTTATAGATCCCTTTGTGTCTACCTTAGTGAATAATCTAAGAACAGAATTCAGTAAAATTTGACCACTGTACTTGATTGCGAGTGCGCAATGCCTACGTCCGAAGGGTGCAAAATCCACGAATATATATCGAGTTGTTGTTTCTGTTCTGTTGTTGTTGGTCTGCTGCTGACGTTGTTGCTGAAGCTGAAGCTCCCTTTTTCCTTTTCCAAACCAATGGTTTATTGCCCAGTCAACTGGCATCGAGAAACAGAAAGAGACAGACAGATGACGAGTGGGAAAGGGCTAGAGCAGTTGAGCTATAGTACAGATCCAGCGCTGACGGCCATCCACCGCAGCACCGTGGCCAAATCCTCATTGTAATTGTCGTCGGCATCGACATCGGCATCGTCATCATCATCATCGTCACAGCCCATCGTCATTCTCGTCCTTTTCCTCATCCGCAGACTGTGCGCATCACGCATTGTTGTTTAAATGATTGCTGCGTTGTTCATTATTGCATTCAAAGAAAATAATCACAAAACAAAGCATTGTGCGCTAGCAAAGGCACGCCCTGCTTAAGGGGAAAAGGGACAAGGGCTGGGCGATAGGGTGTTAGTGGGAGGCTGCCAAAAAGTGAGTGTAAAAGCTCAGCGAGGAATTGCAGCAACAAACTGACTTAATTAGAGCTACAGTGAGCCTCAGCTGTATCTTCATATGTAGTAGATTCCTGCATGAATGCATTCAAAATGATAAACAAATCATTTATGTTATGTACGATGTTATGTTATGCGCGAGTCCGATGGTGACTTGTCCGATCCTATTGAATTTGAAATACTAAGCTTAGTATATGTCAAAGTCAGAAAGTTATATCTTGTATAGAAAAATCCACTAAACAAATTTCTGTATTTATTTGTGGGGCCATCGGGCATGACATGCAACATTAATTCGATAAATGTTCATGTGATATTATATACATTTGCACACAGTTGGTATAGCTTTTTATACCCTTCGACCATTGAAAATGGTCAAAAAAGGGTATACTAACTTTGTGCAAATGTATGTAACAGGCAGAAGGAGGCGTGGGAGACCCAATAAAGTATATATATTCTTGCTCAGGATCACAAGCCGAGTCGATTGAGCCATATCTGTCTGTCTGTCTGTCTGTCTGTCTGTGTGAACGCACAGATCTCAGTTATTATAAAAGCTAGAATTACCAAATTTGTTAGGAATACTCTTGTGTATTATAAGCTGATCAAGTTTATTTCAAATGTTAGGTGCCACGCCCACAGCCCCCGTAAATCAAAAATTTAATTTTTGAACTCAAATTGTAAGCGCTGTATAAAAGATACAACTTTTTGACTTTAACATATACTTAGCTGAATGAAATATCTACGTATTCTCAAAATTACAATCCGATCGGACAACAAACACAAAAGTTATTTAAGAAAGTAAGAATATAAAACCAAGTGCTTCTGTCAGCTAACAAGGGGGGCGGGCGAGCGCCATCTGTCGGGAATAATTTCAAAGCATGTGCATAGGTCGAAGGGTATCCCACTGTCCCGTATCGCGCGACTGTTGCTTTCTTTACTGGTTTATACCCTTCGACCATTGAAAATGGTCAAAAAGGGTATACTAACTTTGAGCAAATGTATGTAACAGGCAGAAGGAGGCGTGGGAGACCCCATAAAGTATATATATTCTTGCTCAGGATCACAAGCCGAGTAGATTGAGCCATGTCTATCTGTCTGTCTGTCTGTGTGAACGCACAGATCTCAGCTATTATAAAAGCTAGAGTTACCAAATTTGGCAGGAAGACTCCTGTGTACTATAAACAGATGAAGTTTATTTCAAATATTAGGTGCCACGCCCACCGCCCCCAAAAATCAATAATTTAATTTTTGAACTTAATTTGTAAGCGCTGTATAAAAGATACAACTTTCTGACTTTAACATATACTAAGCTGAATGAAATATCTACGTAGTGTCCAAATCACAATCCCATCGAACAATAAACACAGAAGTTGTTTAACAAAGTATGAGCATAAAACCAAGTGCTGCTGTCAACTAACAAGGGAGGGATTAATTTCAAAGCATGTGCATATGCATATGTGTATGAATTTAACAAATTAAACTAAACGGGAACATAGGTCGAAGGGTATCCCACTGTCGCGTTTTGCGCGACTGTTGCTCTTGTTTATTTTCATTGATGTACAAACTTAAAATGAGTGTAGTGTTTTGCCCTGCCTTGTGAATTCCTATACTCATTCACTTGATAGTGAGTACAGTACTGTTGACTGTATAGTATTTTAATGACAGTGAAATATGTAATATTAGCAGATAATATAAATCAATATAGGTCACTTATATCACTAAATAATGCTTGACCGGCTGTAAAATACTAACAGAGTTAGTGAAAAGGGTTTTCTCTCCTGAAAACAGCAATAATGAGTACAGCCTGTACAGTATTTTTACCCCAAAACGAGTTCATTTATGCAGATCTCTAATACATGCGACGTACGATATAGAACATAATGTTAATGCAAATACTATATCTGAATTAAAGTTCATCAGCTAAGCTACGCCCTTTATTGGTTGGGAATTAGCGTGTAGCTCAAAAAATGACCAGATTCCACACACACGCGCTCGTATTTATATTCACGCACACCCCGTGCGGGCCCAGGGCCAGCCCTTGCCGGCCCAATAGGGTAAAATACAAAAAATGCAATGCCAAGTCGGTCTTGGGTATCCGTTTAATTGTTTTTTGGGATTTCCATTATTTCATTTCAATGATTTTGAATCCAGGCACACTGCCGTAACATTTGTTATACAATTATTTAATTTCTCCTTTTTCTGATTGCAACCGCCCTTCGTTCGTAATTTATTTCAGTATTATTAAATTTACATATAAAAGGAATCATACAACAGAGCTACTAAGATAGAAATAAAGATTCTACTAATATTATTTGTTGGGGAGGCGATGTCTGTGTACCTTCTGTTAATCTGCTCTAGTTGCTCTTAGTAAATCCATAATTTTGCCTGGGCTGGTCAGCCTTATCTCCTTAACCCCGAGAGGGTTCTTGCCTAGCGTCACATTCATTTAAGACCCAATGCCGGACATACTGTAAGTAAAGCTTTACTACATATACATATATATATTTTTAAATATCGCATATTTCTAATATATATTCACAAACTTTAATATTGCGAGTACAAGTTTGGCGGTTGTCACACGAGAATAGTAAAGAATAATACGTGTATTGGAGCGGATGTTTATACACAGACAACCTGAGTTGCCAGGTGCCAGGATTGCACCTCGTCGAGCAGTGACCGTGTGGAACTCTCTTTACTCGTCCAATCACTCATGTCCAATGATAACATCACTTGAAATGAAATGTCAACGTCAAATATGATAAAGTACCAGCCCTGAAGAGGTTATATGCTTCCTTAAGTTATCATTGAGTTTGATCAATTCAGTTATGTGGCCTAGCAATACAGTGCAGCTGTTAATCTTTTAAAAACGAACATCAACATTTCTAAAGTAACTTACTCTCGGCGTGCAGAAGGTCGTTTAATCAGAGGTTCCTAACGATTTACACCTATGTCAGTATAATAAGCTTGGCAAAACGAGGATGGCTTTGTATTCATAGAGACATAACATGTTGACGACACGGATTAGTGTGTATGCGTATGGTCTCCCACATAAATGGAACAACTATAACATATAGCTTCCATAGGAAAATAAAGCGAAAATTAGCTTATTGTTCCTACTTACTTACGATATCTTTAAAACTGGTTAGTACGCAAGTTTGATTGCACTGTGAGGCTGATCAAAAGTATAATGTCTCTCAGGTGCGTTGTAAACGATTAAACTGGACAATAGGACTATAAAAATACCTACGGGATACAATCGGAAAGTTTCAGTTTAGTCAGTCTACTATTGAGTATCAATTCTAAAGTTAGACCTGCTGGCATCTATCGATAAAAATCCCACAGTGTCCACAAACAGTGTACTGTAAACAGAACTCATGTAATCCTTAATTTCTTGTACACCTACAGATTATACCTCGGTGACCACCTACTAATCCCTGTTTACACATGCATGTTCAATGTGCGGTCTCTGGGCGTGTGTGTTCTGTGTGTCTGTGTACCCGATGTTTATTTATTTGGGTCTGGGTCTAAGGTAGTACTGGTTGCCCATCATGGCCAACGGCCCACATAATTAATCATATTTTTAGCTAAGTCTAAGGTTTACAAATAATTGTACAATTTGTGACATTCGAATTAGTAAGATGTGTTATAAGAATAAGAAAGATTGGAGTGGGATGAGAAAGACTAGGATACGATAAACTTTGATTGGGACTGTGTCATTGATACGCAGACAATACCCAATACCTTAGCAGTAAAATGTGTGTTTCACATACTTGGGCCTGGTGCTGGTGCTGGGTGATGGACTGATGAATGTGGCACTTGATAATTGGCAGCCAGGCGACCATTCGATCGATAACAATAAAAATGTTAAAAGCGCAAAATGCCGCAAAGTGTGTAATTTGTCGAGCGTTGGCAATCCATGCCCTGCCTTGGCAATCCATGACAACCCTAGCTCACGCGCCGCACAACTCTATTTGAATTCATCAGCGGCGTGTTTAAGCAGTTTGTCAGCGACACGTGGCCAAACGACTGTTCTTTCTAGTTCGCTGGCAACAGCAGGCGGTTGCTTTGATTGCAATTGGAGTTGGGGGTTGCTGAGCTACGGGTGGGGTGTACGTATGTATGGGCGGTATGTGGACCATATCAGGCGAAGAAAGCGACGTAAGGCATCAGCAGCAGCCACACACTAGGCATGCAGACGCAGCTCAGACTCTGGCAACCCCTCGGCGCACAGTGAGGTGCAGTAAATACAGATTTAAACGCCCGACCTGGCTGGAAATGGTCACTTTCCTAGGTGGTTGTCAACGCAACGGATAACGTTATAATGACGGGTATTTAACGACTTGAATTGAGTCCAAATTATTCGATGCCTTCTTTGAACATCCTCTATAAATTTCCTTGGTGACAAGCTAATTATAAAGAAGACATGACAAACACAAAGTATAAATACATGTGCATGTGCAAATATATATAGGTATTTATTTAACCCATTTTAGTTGGTACTTAAGGTATGGCAACTAATCTAAACAGAGCTGCCTTCTTTAATGTATATGCTGTCAAAGAATAATCAGATATTATGCACCTTATAACTACAAATTGAGATGTCTCCTTAGTGCGAGGGTATACAAAATAGTATGTCTATCAATAAGAGTTATTAGAGTTGTTTATGAATACATTAATAAGGCTAAGGTCCGGCAAGTGAACCTTTTATCATTCTAGGTCCCAACTACTCGTTGGGTTGATATTGAAGTGATACGAGTAAAATGATTGGTTGCAATTTAGTTTTGTATTCGTTGAAGTATTTATTTGGTTTTTATCGAAATAAGTTTTTCTCTGATGCCAGAGCTGCGAGAATGACAAACCTTCTTCTTTCTCGCTGTACGACGTTATCTCTTCGTCACCATAAAATCTGCGATTCTCAGATCTAGGACTTTTTGTTCGTAGTACAGTCAGCTCTATAGATCGTGGCTTCCGCAACTGCTGTGTTCTCCAAGTAGTAGAAAGTTTCAAGTGTTGCATCTTTCATTAAATAATTGTCGAATCCTCGTAGGCTAGTTCAAAAACTTAGTTAACGAACACATGCACAGGGCTATAACACGCTGTACTATGATCTATCATTTACGAGAAAGATATCCTTTCTTAAATATAAATAAATATAAATACTATAATTGCAAATTACCATGAAAAGCGTAAAAAGTATAAGAATACCCAAAAAAAAAAGAGTTCTCTGGAGAAGAATAAAACACAATCCAGGCAATAAATTAATAATGATTGCAGCTTTTAGTAAGCAAATATTACGAATCAGATTCAACACGCTCCTTTGTTAATTTCCCGTGCACACGCTCAAGTCTTTGCCAACCCTCGAGCAGGGGTAACGACCAGAGGAATAGTCCCGCAACCCATCCAGTTGGGCACAGTGACCAGGATTGGCAAACTGATTGGCAAGCGGCGTCCAGCACGCCTATTCGCCTGCCAGTACGTAGTTATTTAAAATAATATTTCCGTATCCGGCAAGTAATACGCGGCGCGTGCAGACAGAACTCTTCACCACTCTTCAGGAACCAAATACCAGGGGATGCAATCAGCTAGTCAACTATTAAGACGAATTGCTCCTTCTATTTGGTTTAAGATAAATATAACATAATAGTATATTACATAATAAACAGAAAGAAAGCATAACCTTTTCGCTTCAATATCCTCCGAGTGTTTTTATACTTGCTATATACAGGGTCCGGTATCTAACATTTTTTTTTTTTTGAACTAGTGGTTATTTTGAGTGTGGTAACACTGATGTTACATCTGATTTGACAGAAAGTTAGTTTTATCCTTCCGCTGAACGAAAATGGTTGTGTATACGATTGAGGAACGCGTTAAAATATAACTATGGTAATGTTGCAGAATGTGTGCGAAAATTACGCACGGAAATGAGCCGTAACAAAGCACCGTCCGCTCCGTATGTGCGCTTTCTTTTGAAAAAATTGAGAGAAACCGGCACAATTATAGATAAACCAACGCGAGAGAAACCAAAAAAAGTGCGTACTGCCGGTAATATCGCTGCTGTGGCCGAGAGTGTGCGTGAGGCGAAAATGCGGCAGGAGCCGCCGTTACGGTCAATGGCGAACGCTACCGCGCCATGTTAACGGATTGGTTCTTCCCGGAAATCGAAGAGGAGGACTTGGACAACATTTGGTTCCAGCAAGACGGCGCTCTGTGCCACACAGCCAACGTTACGATCGATCTTGTGCGCACTGTTTTAAAAAAAAAAAGTTACGTGGCGGACCCTGTATAATGGAACAGAATATTATAATATTGTTCTTGTATTTGTTAATAGCAATAATTCTATTCGCACATACCATACACAATTCTTTTATGAAAATTTTTATTTCTGACTGATTGTTCCTATAAAAGCATAGAATATAGTTTCGTGCTTTTGATTAAATATGATAGATTAAATATAACATACTTCGTTTACTGTAAAACATTGATTGGTTATGATAAGTTGACTTATTTCAAACAAGAATACTGATCTTCATAAAAAAACCAAGTATACGTCAGCTATACAATATATTGTATGTGTGTACCAATAAGAAGTACGTATCCCAAGTGTCATCAAGATAGGTTTAATCAAAACTTGTTGTTGGGCATTATTCGCGAGTGTCTAAATATTCGTGTACGGACGGGGTACACGTTCCGTCTATTAGCAAGAATTTATATTTTCATTCAAACTCAGATACTACTAAGGGGATACACATCGAAACGTCGGGACGTGGGCTCACCCCTAAGTAGGGGTAGCTGTTGTTCCAGCACTCACACCCTCTTATCTTTCTCCCTTAGCTAGGGCACAGTGGGCACAGTGAAAACTGCATTGACCTTCTTTGTTGCTATTAAACCTGAACATATTTTTCATTGTTGTTGATGCTGTGGTTTTCCGTCTGCTTTGTATGCATATTGGGTCAAACACTCAAAAAATTCTTTTTGATCTCTATAGGTTCCACACAAGGGTATTATGTTTTCTACCCATCGGTAGATACAGGCAGAATTTGGTGCTGAATACATATATAATATATTATATATTCTAAGTTACCCTATAGAATAATATTTGATGACACTATTTACACTCTTTACTTCCGCCTGTATATGTATTTTACTTAACTATATGTAGTTCTACTAGCGACATATAAGTGTAACCGACTAACAAGATCAACACTATCATCTACTAGAAAAAGGAGCAAGTTTTGCATTCACATTCCAGTTAAAATCTCTCAAGGCAAAGTTACTTTACATTATTCAAACGTTAGATAAGAGATTTAGAAACTCTAGTTCCTATAGACATTACAATTGTTGTAAAAAGTTTTACATTTTTGAAAACCTTCCTCAGTTTTATATCAAAATTGTATATAAATAATTAAATATAATTACCCGAAACGACCCCTGAAAACGTACGTAAAAGTGACTGCAAGGCTGTGAGAGTAGACCCAACACGCGGCACGATTGTCTTTTCTTTGTGTAGATTTCGTCGGGTCCTACCGACTGTATTGACTGCAACTGCGGCCACCTTTGCGGCTTATGTTTTCACCGGAGTTTGGATGAGCTAGACGCTGGGCAAAAGGCCATTGAAGGTTTACATCAACTGTGCGTTGCGATTGTTGGTTTTTAGCCAATATGTGTGTATGGTACGTAATGTACATTACTTTTGTTCTCATGCATGGCTACTCATCAATGCTCAGCAGAGACTCTTTGTTTAGCATACATAGTTGTGTGTGTGCAACAACAAAATCATCGACATTTTGATTTGTTGAAAAAGCTGATGAATAGACACACCTATCCAAACGTTAGATCTCGACCTGTCTCAATCATCAAAATTATACGTCCGATGGCAAAACTGAATCAGTTTAATAGTGAGTGTGCATAAATGAATCTCTTATAAGTATTGACAAAATCAAACTAAAGCTAAACACATGAAGATACCGTAAGCTTTACTTTCCAACTCCGTAATTAACTTTTGTCTCGTATCGCACACACATAAAGTAGACACGTATGCATGGTAAAGCGTATCAGACTGCAGGCATTCATTTCTAACTGATTGTTCCTATTTTTAGTGAAATATAGTAAGGATCAACAATTTCTGAGATGTATCAAAACGATCATGAAATAGTTCTTAGATCTCTACCTTCCCAACCTTTTATGTTTCATGTTTCAAATGTTACTCAATAATCTATAAATACCTTTTAATTTATAGGTTATAGAGTAACATATATATGTAAATATTGTAATGCAATTTTACCAGCATATTACTTACATAAAAGAAGCCCAACATTTGAAACATGAAACATAAAAGGTTGGGAGGGTAGAGATCTAAGAACTATTCCATCGTCGTTTTTGATACATCTCAGAAATTGTTGATCCCTCCTTCTATCTTTACAGTCTACGAATTTTACTTATTTATCTCTCTGTGATTATAACTGAATTAAACAGCTTTACAAACATCTGGGTATATATGTTGCTTGCTCGACTGTTTTGTTTTGGCTATGTATCTGTTTCTCAATATCGGAAGTTATTATTCATTAGGTTTGGTGCAAAGTGGCGACGTGAGGAGATCGGTTGACAATGTCAACGTCAGTGGTCGCACAAGCACAAACAATTCACGCCCAGCAACCTTGTCAGTTCAGCAGTCTCGGAAGGCACTCCAACTGCCCACGCGGTAAATCTGGCCGAAAACTCAAACGGTCCAACAGTAAGTACACATATGTATTTATATAACAATACTGTAATACCCTTGAAGTGTAGTGTAATACATAGTACAGAGCAGCGCTAGAGTTAAAAAACCAACGGGTTTTATACCTTGCAGAGGGTAAATTAATTTGGCCAGGAGTTTGCAAACTCACCTAAGGAGACATCTTCTACCCCATAAAGTATATGTGTATATTCTGAATCAGCACCTTTCTGGTGGCGATCTAGCCACATTCCTGTCCGTCCGTCTGTCTATCTGTTGCAACGCAAACTAGTCTCTCAGTTTTAAAACTATCTTGATGAAACTTGCTACACATGCTTCTTATTGCTGCACACTGTATATAAGTCGAAAAGAGTCGGATCGGTCCAATATATCATATAGCGTATCTATCTTGTTTAAACATCTTCAATGATCAAAGGTTACAACAATATGGATGTTCCTTAGTAGGTATTAAAGAAGCTTGGCTTCACTTTTGGCCGACGGCCGCCGGTGCACTTGTGTTGCCACTCGTTAATAACATCGTCCAAAAAGCAGAAACCGAGTCTATTCAGAAAGATAATACAAGGGGGAATTCTCATATTAAAAATAGACGCTATATAAAATAAAATTATAGACTGTGACAGACACAACATAAAAAACCCAAAATGGTTAGAAAACAGACCACGAGAGTTCTTTTGGAGGACTTAGATGTTGATGGGCTATACTATATTTCTATACCTTAGTCACCTTCTAAATCTAAAGTAAATAACTATTGTACGTAATTTAATTGTAAGTACGGGGAAAAACTTAAACTTCTTTCTTTTTTTTCAAGATATAAAATTATAATTACGATTTCTAATTTTGTGATTGAACACAATGAGAGGGAAATTGACAATTTTTCAAAAACCAGTAAAAATCTGATTCGTCACCTCGACAATGCCTTCTGAAATTTTTTACTTCACTAGAAAGGCACGCTAAGAATTTGTCGCTTTGAAGAAGTTTGCGGATAGCTTGGATAGAGTTGGGGGTGGTATGGGGTGTGTGCGACCGTTGATGCGTGTGACTTCAAAAATCCCAAAAACGTGTCGGGCCGCATGTTGAAATTGACGTTCTCTTTCCCAACACTAGCGTAGTAAGGGAAACTGCGAGTGTTTTCCATGCACAAGTATTGCTTGGTTCCCCTCAAGTGTGGGTGTACTTGAGGACGGGTGGGCGTAGTGGTCTCGTGGACTGGCTGTGCCAGAGCTTACGCAACCAAGGGGGTGAAAATGGATTGCGATATGGCACAATTTTAACATTCCTGCCATTTGCAACAGCCGCCTGCCTTAATGTCCATATGCAATAGAGAATAACGTTTATACGTTTACAATTTAATCCGGATAAATATAAATTCGTTGTATTCCAAAACCTTTAAAATAGTCTCACTCGCATTGGCACCATGCCTTTATATATAATATATTACATCATTATATATGCATGTATTATCATTCATATGTATTGTTACTAATTACCTAATTGTATATAAATGCAATATATTATCAAGGTATATATTATATATGTAACAACAATGCAGTTGGATTGTTGCTATGATTAACTTATTTTATAAAAATATAATGAGCATATTGAATGACCGTTTTGCCAGTCCCTTGACTTTAAATGAATATGGCACAACATTTTACGTGTATTTTAATTTATTTACACATTTTCAAATCAATTTGCGCGCCTCTTGTGGCATAGTGCTCTATTGATATCCCTCGATAAATGGTAAAAAAAAGGATTTACTAAGTTGGAAATGTATGAACCATTCAGAAGAAGGCATGGCAGACCCCACAAAGTACAATATGTATATATTCTTGCTCAAGATCGCTAGCCGAGTTGATTGAGCCATGTCCGTCTGTTCGTCTGTATGTACAACGAAATTTTAGTTATTGTAAAAACTAGGACATGCAGGTTCCTCTCTCTTATATAAGAGGCGTGTGAAATATAAATAAAATACATGTAATTTTATTGAATTTCAAAATTCAATTTGAAATAATACTAGAAGCGACCACCAAATAATTCGTTCACCTAAATTCATGATAAATATAGTCCCATCATAAAAAAAATGTAATACAAAATCGGTGAAGTAGGCAGCTCTTTAAAAATAACCAAGGTGACTTATTCAATTAATTAAACGATGTGTTTAAACATTCATGTATGTACATACATATGTACATACATACATATATCTGCATAAACAGCTGTGGCCATCTAATTCGCGCACAAAAATATATGAGCGATAATCGAAGTTTTTATTATTAAATCTGTATGCTATGAAACAAACTGAAATGCAATTGTGTAGTGGACTTATTGATAAAGTAAACAAATTTTAAAAATAAAATAAATTAGTTAAAGATATTACGAATATATTCAAAGCCATAAAAGTTGTGTGGTCATATAATTTGAATAATACAATTTATTTTATTTATTATATTTATATTTGCTCCCATTTTGTTTTGTTTTACTAAGTTTACATTCATTTTTATTGATTCCAGCTTAAATGGATACCGGAAATACTTGTACTGTGTCAAAGGACAAAATAATTAAGGAACTGAAGGACTCAGGAGAAAAACCATGTAAAATAGCTAAAATCATGGATTGTCCCAGTCAAATTTTGTTCAATGAACTTGCATTAGTTAAAAAATAACATAGTATATTAAAAAAAAGAGTAAGACTCGAAAACAAAGGTCATGAAAAAATTAAAAAACATAGACATGTCAATAGGTCGAAAGAGCAAATAGATATACCATGTTTATGTATGCCTATATGCCTCTTGGCGGAAGTGTGATTGTACCTACATATGTAGTTACTATATGTATGCCATTGTGAGTCGCCTATGTTATGGATTAAATATATTCGTAACTTTTTGAAATCAAATTGTTTTTAAAAAATACTATTTAATATCGACGAACATGTAATCGCACTATATGTATGCATATACATATATGTATGTATAGAATGTATGTACTTCTTATTACACACTCATATGCATGTATATGTACATATTTACATATGTACATACATACATACATACTTAACAGACTATTCACAAAAAGATGTGTATGTATGTAGATACTCACACAATACGTTGTTCCTACACGTCCCCTAAAACATTGCCCATCCTCCTGCCGTACCGTACGGTCTAGGTAGTAGTGTTACGCACACACACTCACATGCAAATACAAGCACATTGCTACTTGAATTTGCCAGTGGGGCCGTTTGACTTAAAGTTGCCTGCAATTTGTATATTTTAAATGGCTGAAAAGAGATGCAATGCGCAAGAGAGTGACAGTTATAGTGCTCGCATGACCTGTTACACTTGCGCACTGTGCCTCGTGTATCGTGTCTCGTGCCTCTCGTTTCTCTCATCATCTCCAACTGGCTGTGCAAAATGGCCGCGTTGTATATAGTGTCGTCCCGCTCTGACCCGTGTGAGCTGGCATGCGTGCTACTGCAGCTACCCCTTGTCTGGGCCAACTGGACTGGTCTGGTCTTTCGCTTGAGAGCTCATTATCGTTTCGCTTGGCTAACCAGTTAGTCGTCGAGGATTTCGTACGGGGCACACCAACACAACTAATATAGCGCCGCCGCAAGTTGTGATTATTTTGCATTTTACAGCAAACAAATTTCACTAGGGCCCTCGTGTGCACCGAGGCTGGCAATCCGAGGCGTTTGCCGCCGGCTCGCTGAGCTGCCAACGGCAGATCGGATAGCCTCCATATTGGTACCCACCTACGAGGTTAAAGTGCAGAGTACAAAAATTAAATATAGTGAACAAATAATAAAGAAGCGAGCCCACCGATCAAATCTATTATATGTAGCGTAGTGTAATCAGTCATTTCAATTCATAGATACATATGTACATGCGGATGGATGTACAGTGGAACAACAACGAATAGACAGTGTGTAAAAATAAGAAGTAGTGAATGCAAAGTGCAAACAAATACAAGTGAAATACACGATAAGTAATTAAGTATTTAAGTAATTAAGGAACCAAACAAAGTGTGCTAAAATGATGCTTACCACGGAACACATCATGCACCACGGCCATCCGCACTCCGCAGTGGGCGTGGGCGTGGGTCAGAGTTCACTGTTTGGCTGCTCGACAGCTGGACACAGTGGGATAAATCAACTTGGCGGCGTCTATGTTAACGGACGCCCACTACCAGACTCGACACGACAGAAAATTGTTGAATTGGCCCACTCTGGCGCGAGGCCTTGTGATATTTCGCGAATCCTTCAAGTCTCCAACGGTTGCGTTAGCAAAATTTTGGGAAGGTGAGAATCCTCTCTTGATAAACACTTTCATATCTCCGACTTACTCTTACATTTGTATGTTTATATGATTTGAGTTAGGCATTGTATGCGGAATTTCATATGCCGTCAGATCAGAAGTAGAAAACCCCCAAATGTACATTCATAATGCATTTACAGCATTGAAATGAATGAGTGGACTATCACAGGCAAAACAACAACATACATTCAAAACTGTGGCCAAAAAATGTTACCCATTTTTTAATGAATGATTCATTTGCCTTTTTCAATGCACTCATGCAGGTGTCCAATCTACAACTGCTATCAAAATAATAGGATTGATTTTTCATTATAGTTCTCTGTTTCTCAATGAAGATTCTTCTTTTCTTTTATTATCTTTGAATGATAGACTATGAGCAATTTGTGAATTTTATTAGTCAATGTAATTTTTGGTATTTCGAAATAATAAAAAATTTTCAATTATTTTGATAACAGTTTTACATACGATTTGTTGTCATGAACCTGCATTGTCGCTTTTAAAATATATTAAACTCGGATTATGTTATAAGTAGTTGTGTAACAGTTTCGGTTAGCCAAAACAAAGCTCTAATTAAATTTCAATAATTGAAAGTGGAGAAAGAGTAATTTATAAAATTTAAAAATTGGGAAATCGTGGTATAGTGATATAAAAATAAACTGTAACTATTTCTTCGTGTTTTGGTTTCTCCACTGTTTTTTAAGCCATGTACAAAATATATGGTCTATTGTTTGTTAAATCAAGGAATGTGCGTAACAAACAGAATGAGGTATCTCCAACCCTATATATATAAACATATTCGGAGTCAGCATCAAGAGCAGAGTCGATTGAGCTATGCCAGTCTGTTTGTCTGTCTGTATGAGTGCCATTAACATACCTTAGTAAACAGTTTAAGCTACAGCCACTAATTTTTCTAACAAAACTCGTATGCATTGCAAGCAGTTAAATTGTTATTCAAAATTTTGCTTTTTCAATGCTGCATTAAAACTCCAAAATAAACTTTACTTCTACTGTTTTGTGATGCACAAGACGTCCAATCTATTATACACGTTTTGTGAAACACTCATTAAGATAATAACGAAGATATCGAAGAGATTTTACAGAATTCACTTCACATCTATAAACTCCCATTCAAATCCAGAACCCGACACCTTTTTATGTGATATATTTTTTTCAATCACAATGCAATTTAGCCGAGCAAATAATGCGGCATTGGCTGAGTACTGAGCGTGGCTAAACCTGCAGTTTTCAGTCCATTCCTGGTGCAATGGTTTGTGGAATTTAAATTGTGTTGTCTTCTTTTTCTTATACTCTTCGAAAATAGGCAAAAAGGGTATACTCATTTTTATACGCACTACCCATAGGGTACAAGGGCATAATAACTTTGTGCTAACCAAAAACTTAGTTAACAGACAGAAGGAGGCGTTGCAGACCCCACAAACTATGTGTATTCTTAATCAGCATCAACAGCAAAGTCGATATAGCTAGGTCCCTCTGTGCGTCTGTTCGTCCGTGCGTAGATCTCTGAAACTATCAGAGCTAGGGCTACCAAATTTGGTGTTATTATTTCACGCAGATCAAGTTTATTATAGATTTTGGGCACGCTCCCTTCCACTCTCGTAAATCGTTAAGAACCCGTGTGAACACACAGATCTCAGCTTTTATAAAAGCTAGATATACCAAATTTGGTATGTAGGTTCCTATGTACTCTGTGCCGATCGATTTGTAAACGACATATATAAGATACAATCAATCCTATCAAACAATAAACCCAGAAGTTATTTTAGAATGTATGAGCATAAAATAATTTTTTTGGGTCAATTAACAAGAGAGCGCAAAGCACGACAATAATTTGAAAGAATGTGTGTATGTATATGTTCATGAAATTAAGTTGAGCAAGTAGAGTAGCGGGCGCGCTCGACTGTAGCTTTCTTACAAGTTGTTTGATGCGTTGCTTAAGAATGTTTATTAAAATTCTATATAGTGAAAAACCATGGTCTTATACAGTCAAAGCCTGACTGTAGCATTCGACTGGTCATCCTTTTTAGGCTCGGGAAATATATGACGTCAATGAACACGCATTTGGGGTTTACTTCTTATAATAAGCTGTGTTCATTATTAAATGAACAACATATGAATAAAATAAAAGCAAACTGCGCCTCAATACCATGTTAGGTGTTCTTCTTGCAATCCACTGTTTAAAACAACCTCTTCTTAAGAAGTCATCCCCGCCCTTAAAGTATATACTTAAGACTGTATATATAATATAGAGTATGTGGTACATATTCGTAATAAAGCCGGTCTTTCGTTAGCTCTTGTAACAGACAGAAAGAGATTGTGCATTAAATCAACAATTGAAAACAGCAACCATAATCATTATATTATAATAATAACAGTTTTAAATTATAAAGCTATTTAATATTAAGCCACACACCTGTATAAGTCTCTTTTATAACTTTAATAATTGCTTTTCGAACGCAACCAAATTTAAGGAAGTATTTCGTTGGTAATAATTATTCTAAACGATAGCAGCAGTCGGGCGCTCTCGTTAGTGGGATACCAATCATTTTATGTTCCGGTGTAGTTTAATTTGGTAAATTCAAACACATATATGTTACATATGTATTCTATCGAGAAACTCCAAAAGCGAGCACGTTACAGTGGGATACCCTTCGACCTACATATGTTCCTATGTATGTACACATATAGTATACATACTTTGAAATTATTCACCAACAGATGGCGCTCGCGCTTCGCGCTCGCCCGCCTCCCTAGTTAGCTGGCACAAGCACTTGGTTTTATGCTCATACTTTCTTAAGCTCTCTATACAACACATAACCTTTAGACTTTAACATATCCGATCAGATTGTAATTTGGAGAATACGTAGATATTGCATTCAGCTTAGTATATGTTAAAGTCAAAAAGTTGTATCTTTAATACAGCGCTTACAAATTAAGTTCAAAAATTAAATTAATGATTTGCGGGGGCAATGGGTGTGGCACCTAACATTTGAAATAAACTTGATAAGCGTAGAGTACATAAGAGTCATCCTGCCAAATTTGGTAACTCTAGCTTTTATAATAGCAAAGATCTGTGCGTTCACACAGACAGACGGACAGACAGACAGACAGACATGGCTCAATCGACTCGGCTTGTGATCCTGAGCAAGAATATATATACTTTATGGGGTCTCCGACGCCTTCTTCTGCCTATTACATACATTTGCACAAAGTTAGTATACCCTTTTTTGACCATTTTCAATGGTCGAATGGTATAAAAAATTTAATCCAATACAAGTAAGGCATATGTATTCCGGTTAAACAAATTTCACAATAAAGCACAATTGAATTTTCGTATTTATTGGCAGCTATATTACAATAATTCAATCTCTGGACATATCAAACTTTTATAAAACAAGCACGAAAGCAACAGTCAAGTGTGATCGAATGTGATATTCCCGCTATGCACATGACAAAAACGATTTCTTCACTATATAACTTCTATGTTTTCCGTTACATACTATTGCTTCGAAATCAGTACATATTTTTAATTTCTTAAATAACTTCAATCTTAACTATCTGATTGCAAATTTTCAGAAATCATTTGGGCGATGATATTCATTGTGTTTGCCTGAAATCAGCTCTCCTGTATTTAAATTACGCTTGTGAACAACTTATCCCTAGCAGATGCTTCCTGCCGTTTTATATACAAAATTCGAATGTTGTATGTCTTCCGATATATGTAACTAATTTTTTAAATTCGCAGGTATTACGAAACTGGATCAATAAAACCACGGGCAATTGGTGGATCCAAGCCCCGAGTAGCCACAACGCCCGTCGTACAAAAAATTGCCGATTACAAAAGGGAATGTCCCAGTATATTCGCATGGGAGATTCGAGATCGATTGCTATCGGAGCAAGTTTGCAATAGTGATAATATTCCGAGTGTAAGTAATGTATACACATTTGTACACTCTAATATGTAAGTTGATATATATAGTATTATTTAATAAGTGTTAACAATGTTTTATAGATAATTAGAAAACAATGGTAATAAGCCTTAAGTAAATATTTTAATTAACACTGTTAACCGATACTATTTAGATAAAAAGTGGTACAACTTAGTTTTGATTTTAAGAATGGCGGAGTTTATTTTATTTTATCCTTTCCACGGACAGATCTTTTGAAAACTTTTGCGCTAATAATCCAAAATTACTTAAAATATTTATTGAATTATATATTAAAAGTAAATCTTAAACATACTTTCTTGTCGTTTGGTTTCGCATTTCTAAGTGATTTGAAAAATCTTATAGAAAAATCTTGAACAAAAAGCAACGGATCAAAATTAGGTTTCGATCCGTTAAAGGACTAAGTTAATAAGCATTGATGCTGATTTTGTGGCAAATCAAGCCGGTTTAAAAATCTAGTTATTTTAATATATGTTTACACTATATAAGTGCAAGTACTGATAAAGATTATACTTTGTACAATTTTTAAATTGCACCGTATTGGTGTTGGTTAGTTTATCTGACGCGTGGTAGCTGATAGTTTTCCATAAGGTCTGAGGTCTGATGTACAATGCACACACACCATTTCAATTGGAAGTTAGTATTAAGAGCATGGCTTTTCGGACTATGAAGGGTGGATGTTTGAATCTATACAAATGTAGTAACAAAGTAACAACAGAAGCCGCCTCTCTTGATCAAGATTGTGGCAAAGTAGGGCAGCAGCCGCTCAGCCAACACAATGCACAATGTAGCTTAAGTAATTTACAATAATGCCGACCCACCGTTTTTAAAATGGATTAAAATTTCGATACCGCAAAAGATACTTTTGTCAGGTAGGCAGATAGGCCCGCCTTATCCCTCTCATCGTACTTATAAACAATGGCGACTGATCCAGCCTAGGAGGGTCGGCATGTGCAGATAATACCCTCAGAGTCCTTATCCTTCAGTGGGCTCATACCATAAAAGAAAAAACATAAGAGAGTGTCTGATCGGCATTGATTGGAATTCTTTAGTTTCTTCTCCTCAAAACAATTTCACTCGAGCAACCATTTTATGAAAGGTGCAAAGAATATATATGTATATATATATATATATATATATATACAATATGTATATGTATAGAAGCTCTTAAATTATTTCTTACATGGGTAAAAGCAGGTCTCAAGTAGACCTTGGCAGGAAGTTGTGACTTAAAACATTGCTTAATAACTATAGATTATTTTATTATTTTAAAGAGGGAGTCTCCCAGCAGAGAAGGTGCGAGGCACTGCGACCAAAAATATAATAACTATAGATAGTTATCTATAATGTATAATAGCAAAGATTTAAAACCTAATTTATGTAACTATATACTCCATGCCAAATTTGGTGTATCTACCCTTCAATAACATCTGATATCTGAGTGTTCACTCCAGCACTACCAGGTCAACCATTTTATACCCTTCGACCATTGAAAATGGTCAAAAAAGGGTATACTAACTTTGTGGACAAAGAAGGAATTCCTCCAGATCAGCAGCGTTTGACCTTTGCTAGCAAGCAATTGGAAGATGGCCGCACTCTCTCCGATTACAACATTCAGAGTCAACATTGCACTTGGTGCTCCGCCTTCGTGGTGGTGCCAAGAAGCGCAAGAAGAAGAATTACTCTACCCCAAGAAAATTAAGCACAAGAGGAAGAATGTCAAGCTAGCTGTCTTGAAATATACTACAAGGTTGACGAGAATAGTAAAATTCCATCGTCTGAGACGTGAGTGTCCCGATGAGAACTGCGGAGCTGGAGTCTTTATAGCTGCTCACGAGGACTGTCACTACTGCGCCAAGTGCAACTTAACTTCTAGAGTGGGAGCAGGCAGGAATTTAAATATTTATTTGAATTAATAAAAAATCGGTGATGAGAGCACATATTTCACCTTTACCCAGCAAATTTGTTGTGGTTATGTGATCTTTAATAATTGACTTGATAATACCAAAAAAAGAAAAACAAAAAAATACAAAAGCTGGGCATCGCCTTTTTGTGGTTTCCAAAACGTGACTGAAATCCTAAAGCGCATCTATACGCATTTCAGATTACTACCAACATAAATGTTAGGGTATAAGTATTGGATAATTTTACTAATAAGCGCTTCAGAAAACAACAGAGAAAACATAGGTGTAAATACAGCAGAAAACATAGGTATAAATGTAGCAGAAGATAGATTTGGCGATACTTTGAAAAATAAGATGTCGAAGGGAACGGTACCGACGGCATTTCAAAGGTTTAACACTTTTTTCAGAAGGCGAAGAAAAGCTACAGTCGCACGCGACAGTGTGATACCCTTCGACCTATGTTCCCGTGTAGTTTAATTTGTTAAATTCATACACATATTCATATGCACATGCTATACCTTTATTCCCAACAGATGGCGCTCGCGTTTCGCGCTCGCCCACCTCTCTTGTTAGCTAACAAAAGCATTTGGTTTTATGCTTATTCATTCTTAAATAACTTCTGTGATTATTGTCCGATCGGATTGCAATTTGGAGAATACGTAGATAATTCATTTAGCTTAGTATATGTTAAAGTCAGAAAGTTGTAGCTTTTATACAGCGCTTACAAATTGAATTAAAAATTAAATTTTTGATTTACGGGGGCGGTGGGCGTGGCAGCTTATAGTACAGTCTTCCTGCCAAATTTGGTAACTGTAGATTTTATAATAGCTGAGATCTGTGCGTTCACACAGACAGACAGACAGACATAACTCAATCGACTCCTGAGCAAGAATATATACCTGTTACATACATTTGCACAAAGTTAGTATACCCTTTTTTGACCATTTTCAATGGTCGAAGGGTATAAAAAGTTTTATGATCTGGGTACGCGGCATATGCAGTTATATGTATTTTGGGTCACTGAATCCGAATCCGAGGTCAGAATTTTGCCATCACGTCTGGACTTCGACATAACGTCACAAAACTAAAAAACTTTGAAATTTCCCCCAAAAGATATAGAATCTTGATCTGAGCACGCGATATATGTTTTATCATGACTTCACAACGAAAATCTTTGCAACATCTCAAGCAGACTAGTAAAACATGTTGCATACTTTTCGGCTTCTTAATTAATTATTAATTATTTGCTGCATATGTACGATGGGGAATAGAAAAGGAATTCCACTCAAATAGTTGTTCAACAGAAAAAAGTGTGTTTCGCAGGCACTTTCTTATGAAACGATGCTTTTTCAACAGACTTGCACGCAAATACTTGAGGCTCTTCACCCTTTCCCCCCTTTTCCTCTTACATTGTTGCCTTGGCGCACGGCATGCCGAAGCGTAATGCCGAGTCGGTGATGATGGCACATATTTAACCTTTACCATTTGTTGTTGCTAATTTGCGAACTTGCATTCATAGAAATAGCTAGACACACATGACTGTTTAAATAACATAACACCCTCTCCTGTTTGAAAATTCTAAAGATCAAATTATAATCATTTAATAGAAATCAGTAATTGTATTTAATTTCATATATATTTAATTCTGTGTTATTATAATAACATTTTCTTATTTTTTTTATTTGATTGAAATAAAATCACACAGTATTTATTTATTTATTTAGTATTATAAAAGAATCAATTTTATTATTTTAAAATAGGATACAGGCATGTCGATAAAATATACCCAAATGTATCGACTAACTGTGGTCGGATCTTTACTTCACATACTGCTGGCATGATGATTAACATTCTATCAATATTAAATACAGACCACGCTGACAAGCCGAGCTGGCTGAGGTAGTATTCTCGTCCCGCCACCACACGGGAAGCCCCCTCTGCAAGGGTATAGAAACGTATGTGTATAGTACCATGACAGTTGTTTGTTCAGCGACAAGACTCTTTTAATATTGTTGCAATTGCATGCATACATATTACATATTAATGATCATTTTGTACGTTGTTGGAATAATATAATAGAAAGTCAACAACAAGTCCTGCTTAATTAATCAAATTACTAATTTTGAAATGAACGAGCGTTCACAAAACACGTTAATCATACATATTATAAAGGGACTAGTTCGCCACCGTAACTAGAAATTTCTGCGATATTCCTGATTATACCCTTCGACCATTGAAAATGGTCAAAAAAGGGTATACTAACTTTGTGCAAATGTATGTAACAGGCATAAGGAGGCGTGGGAGACCCCATAAAGTATATATATTCTTGCTCAGGATCACAAGCCGAGTCGATTGAGCCATGTCTGTCTGTCTGTCCGTCTGTCCGTCTGTCCGTCTGTCTGTGTGAACGCACAGATCTCAGCTATTATAAAAGCTAGAGTTACCAAACTTGGCAGGAAGACTCCTGTGTGCTATAAGCAGATGAAGTTTATTTCAAATGTTAGGTGCCACGCCTACCGCCCCCACAAATCAATAATTTAATTTTTGAACTTAATTTGTAAGCGCTGTATATAAGATACAACTTTCTGACTTTAACATATACTAAGCTAAATGAAATATCTACGTAGTCCCCAAATTACAATCCAATCGAACAATAAACACAGAAGTTATTTAAGAAAGTATGAGCATAAAACCAAGTGCTTCTGTCAGCTAACAAGGGAGACGGGCGAGCGCGAAGCTCGAGCGCCATCTGTCGGGATTAATTTCAAAGCATGTGCATATGCATATGTGTATGAATTTAACAAATTAAACTACACGGGAACATAGGTCGAAGGGTATCCCACTGTCGCGTTTTGCGCGACTGTTGCTCTCGTTTTTGTGATAAGTTTCTGTGTAGAATTGCAGGGTATACATAGATAGTAGTCGTTCAGTGCGTGGTGCTGGAAGTTGAATGTTCGACAATTGTTGTTGTTGGTTCAGGCGTAATTTCCTTAGTTCCGTTACCAGTGCCCGGGATATTTTAATCATGATCAGGATGATTCATCAGATGTACTGCTAGTATTGTTAATACTGAGCGCCATTCTGTGCATTTGAAGTATAACTGTCTCAGCATAATACGCTTGCTATAAATAAAGATATATGTTATTTCATTACATTTGAATATTTGAATAATAAGATCTCCATCTAGTTTTAAACGTACTTTCCATCGAGATTTGGCAAAGTTCTTCTTAATCTGCTCTGAAACGGTGCCGTGAATGTTTTTGCTTCTTGCCTCATTGCCAGCTGCTCTGTAAAAGTTAAAGTTCTTATATTACAGTATATATATGTACATATCTGTCAGTACTTTCCAGGGATGCGCTAGTGCCTGGTTGCACGAGAAACGCTATCCACCGTGCCGCACAGCAAATTGTGAATGAAATGTTTTGTGGACTCGCCTATCTCATTCCAGTACGGTGAATCAAACTCAAATCACCTTAGAAATCAATCAGAAATCAAGATATTGTAGCATTATATATATATTATTGTATTTATATTTATATTCGAATAAGCTTTATCGCAGTGATTTTAACACATTAAACAACATAGGTCGAAAGGTATCCTACCGTCGTGTGCGCCCGACTGTTGCTCTAAATAAATATCGCATCTCAACTCTAATTTTTATATTCCATTAAAATCTAATTGCTATATTCTATACTTAATAAACTATCTTGGTACTATTTGTACTACATAATCATATGTAATTGGCATAAGACTATCTTATACATAAAGAGAATAATGCGAGGTTATTTATGTACATCCAATAATCCAGTACGATTTATAACGTGTTTATAATAATATTTATATGTTAACACATTTTCAATGAACCTTTAGATTCTGCTCGCTACATATAAAAAAGAGTTACAATTAGTGTCAATTATATGTAGTACATATAGTATAAGTATTAATATGTACTATATATAATTGAGGGGGTCCAAGACTTATGCGGTTGCTTTGAAGTCGTTTGATGTCTTTATACCAAAATAAAAAGCGGCCAGCTACTCATTATAATCATCGCTTGCAAGGGCAAAGGAAGGCAAGAAACATAGAATGAAGGACGCCTTGCGCGTACGCAGGACACGTGCCAACACTTAAGGCCGAAGTGCTGTTTTCCATGTTTTTGTTATTGCCGTGCATAGAAGATGAAAGAATCGCGTCCCACACACAGGCACACATGCACATATTAGGTTCCGCCTTTTTGTCTTTTGAATTTCGCGGCTATGCACAAAGCGCTACAGAGCTCGTATCTGGCAACACTATACATAATTTGAAAGGTCTTGACATAACCTACAAAACGACGCTACGCATGGTTAGTTTGGATATTTCGTTCAACAGTTATAGACGTGTAAACATGGAGTTCACTAACGCCGAAATTCGCGCTATTTTAAAGTTTTCCTTCGTTAAAGGCAAATCCGCTAGAGAAACGTTCCGTGAGATTAATGGTGTTTTGGGGGATGGTACTCTATCACTTCGAACCGCGGAGGAATGGTTTCGACGATTCAGAGCCGGTGAAAACGACACCATGGATAAGCCAGCCGGCGGAAGACCTGTGACGACAAATACCGATCAAATCATGGAATACATCGAGTTAAACCGGCATGTGGCATCTCGTGACATCGCCGATCCGATCACTGTATCACTTTTTATAAAGCATTGAATAAAGAGCAAAAAGGCGGAAGGGAGATATTTGACAACCTTATATATATGTATGAATATTCATTTACATACATACATACAAAAATGTGTATAGAAATGAACAGATTCAGGACTTTTCCTAGACATATAAACACAAATACATTATTATACAGTACTATATAAGATACTCTGAATATATTAAGGGGACTAATGTGACTGAATGAATTTATTTCGGAGCAATAGTTCTGTGCGGTACTTAACTGTACTCATTTATCGCTGTACTCATGACTCACAGTAGGTACAACAAAAAATACTACTTAAAGTAAATGGAGGAAAGATTTTATTTATTATATTAGTATTTTACAGCCGTTCATTAGCATTGGCTAGTGATATAAGTAACCTATATTTGTTAAAATATTTTACAGTCAAAAGTACTGTATCACTACCAAGTGAATGAGTATAGTTCACTCACACGCAATATAAGCGACATCATGTGTGCTCATTATTTTCATAAATGATTAATCTGCCGTTTTGAATGCATTCATGCAAGACTCTAAATTTGTACAATGAATAATTATATGACTGTAGTTTTATTGAAAACGTAAAACGGCTATATTAATGTACAAATTGTGCAATTGTCAAATCACCACAGAGGCATACAAATTATTATACAATTTTCGATTAACTATTTATTAACAATTATTGTCTAAGTAATTCCATGAGCAAGTATACAAGTAACTTAATTACGTTATTTTACATTACATTATGCTTTACCAGAACAGCTGATTTACTCTTATGATAATTAACATTACAGATTAACACATACACATTTATTCCAACAGGGACATTTACCTAGCGTAATATAATTTTATATATGGTACATATGTATGTTATTCTGCGCGAACGACCGATTTGTCTGTGTCTTAACGGTTCCATCTCTTGCCATCACTGCATTATAGTGACAACAACTTTTCTTTACATCTATATAAAAAATAAGAAGAAACTGCTGTGTCATTATACATTTTTCACACAATCCCAAGATCAGAGATGCACTAACGATAAGATCGAATTCATATCAATATCGATTAAAAGCAAATTATTTAATTAATCTAAACGATGTTTTCAAATAATATCTTTGATGCGTTCCGCGACATTTGTATTGTGTGTATATTATATTATATGATATGTATTTAATAAGATCAACCCTATAAAAGTCAAGAAAATAATACAGATATGTATATGTAATTTTAATATTGCATTGGGTAAACGAAGTTGGAATAGAACTTCAACGTTTTTAGGGTCACCTACTCATACGGTTCACATACTCATATGGGCGTACATATGGGAATGTATGCGTTAATATTTATTTGCCTGTTTGTTGCCGTCCTCGTCTGTAAGTCGTCAGTATAGCTGTCTCGCTCGTGAGCAGCGGCGCGTGATGTGATTGGGTGGCGGTTGACGGCCAATGGCAGTAAGTTGAGTTCTTTCTGTCTTATGTTTGTGTTTTCGGGGTGGAAATGAAGTATACGCATCGTATGTATGTGCCTATACTAATGTAAGTCTGTCTGTTATTCTCCTTTAATTGCAGGTTTCATCTATTAATCGCGTTTTGCGCAACTTGGCCTCGCAGAAGGAACAGCAGGCGCAGCAGCAAAATGAATCAGTGTACGAGAAGCTGCGTATGTTCAATGGACAGTCTGGAGGCTGGGCGTGGTATCCGGGCAATACTGCAGCCGCTCATCTAACGCTCCCGCCAACACCCACGGTGGTGCCAACGAATCTATCCGGTCAGCTAACCAGGGAAGAAGTACAGAAGCGAGGTGAGGCATCTTTTAATCAAAATACATTCATTTTATACTTGATAGTATTGTTCAAGTGTTTGCTGTTTATACTGTACCGTAATACTGTACTCATCTTACTGTACAACCAGTGCTGCCAACTTTTCTTTAAAAAAAACCTGTTTTTAACGGGAACGCAAGGAAAAGAAAATCTGAACATTTTCTAGAAAATGTAGACCTTGCTTAAAGTCCTGCTTAAAGACTTTTAAAGGCGCCTATTGCATGTGTGCTTATACCCGCTTCCCATAGCGCAGAAGGAGATTATAACTTTGTGCCATCTGTCTGTCCATCAGATGACCGTCAGAAAAACCTAGATCTAACTATGGCTGTCAAATTTGCTGTCAATAATTATTCCTTAAATAATTGATGTGTTTAGTTATTATACCATCACAACTATATATTATATTATTTTATATAGTACCTTTCCTTGCTATATAAGATTGTTTGCTCATTGAATTGGAATTGTTTCAGATCAGCTCCTAAGACTTCAGTTATCAGCTTCTATGTTATTCGTATATTCCTTCTATATAGATAGAGATTTATTCTATTTTTCCTGTTGTCGTTTAAACCTTTAAATATTATTCAACATTTTCTTACACTTTTTATAATACTTAATAATAAATAAATACTATATTGTTCACACTTAATTTGGACGGTGTTGTTATTGTGGTTAACAAAAAATAACTTTCTAGCATTTAAATTTACATTACTTGCTATTTCGTTTTTATCGATCTAAGCAAAGGGCGTCGCCAGCGTTCAATAACAAGACATAATAGTGTTATTGTCAGCAAATTTAAAAGTCCTGGTTCTTATAGTTTTTGAGATCTAGATTTTCAAACGGACGCACAGATAGACGGACATGGCTTTATCGACTCGTCTGTTTATGTTGATTAAGAATATATGTACATATATACTTTGTAGGCCATGTCTCCTTCTGCTGATTACACACATGATCAGTTGGCACAGAGAACCTTGGCCGGACAGAAAGAATCTGACGCGTCTGTGAAAATCGTAAAAAGGAAAAGGTGCAACTATGCGACCGTAGGTGTCCGGCTAAGAGAGTTTTCGCATTTCACAAAATGAAGAAACTTAAAATGAATGATAATTGATAATAATCCATTCAATTCAATCAATACACCCATCCCATAGGGTAGAAGAGCAAAGGGTATAGGCTGCGCTATTAAAGTTAATTAAATATGAATACATTTCAAACCAAAGGATTCTTTTTTTACGCATTTCTAATTTGTCACTCAAGAAGAGAGTGAAAGAGACCGAAAGGAATCAGGGAAGCCATCTGATTATTGAATTGAACAACCCCCTAGGGGTTGCAACATTTTGTCACAGATGATCAAATATCGGGCCAAACAAACAGTTAATTTGTTGGTCATTTGTTATTTGCCATTAAATCTAATTGAGAAGCGTAATTCTTAGTTCGATGTGCTCGATGTGTTCGACTGTTTGCCAACTTCAATTACTTTTGTTTACACTGCGATCGATAAGCAAGACTGACATATGTCCTTTTGCCAATGCAGGCAGCATCGCGTACCCCAACCCCAGCCCGAACCACCCCTCTGCGTCTGATGTCCTGCTTCTGTTTTGGCCACATTTAATATCTGTGCGCTCGAGTCCCATTCATCTATTCAGGCAAATTGCTTTCGCGATAAATGTTCCGTAAAGATAAAGTAAAGTAATCAGCAAAATTATGTTAGAGGTCTGATGACTTCGTATTACCGCGTTACCGTAAACATGATATATTTATAATATATGTACGAGGGTCGTTTGATAAGTCCGTGACTTTTTGAATAAAATATATTTTTTTCGTCAAAGAAGCGTTTTATTTCTCAACATAATCTCCTTTTAGCTCTATACATTTAGTCCAGCGTTTTTCCAATTTTTTTATTCCTTCCAAATAATAGGTTTTCTCAAGGCCCTCAAAATAGTCGTTTGTTTCTGTGATGACCTCTTCATTTGACCCGAATCTCTTACCGCCGAGCCATTTCTTCATGTTTGGAAACAAAAAATAGTCACAGGGGGGGGCTAAATCTGGAGAATATGCTGGATGGGGTAGCAGTTCGTAGCCCAATTTATGAAATTTTGCCATGCTGACTACACACGTGTGCACCCGTGCATTGTCCTGATGGAACAGCACTTTTTTTTTCGCCAAATGCGGTCGTTTCTGCTTCAAATCAATATCGAATCTGTCCAAAAGCTCTGAATAATATTCGCCGGTGATCGTTTTACCCTTTTCAAGGTAATCGATGTGAATGATACCTTGTGCATCCCAAAAAACTGTGGCCATGACCTTGTTGGCCGACAGACCCACCTTGGCCTTCTTTGGTGCACGTTCACCCGGAGAAACCCACTGTCTTGATTGTTCTTTGGTCTCTGGTGTGGTGTGGTGGATCCATGTTTCGTCTACGGTAACGAAACGGCGCAAAAATTCGTTTGGATTGCGGTTGAACATCGCCAAACACTCCTTTGAAATGGTCACACGGTTGCGCTTATGGTCGTGTGTGAGCAATCGCGGCACCCATCGCGCGGAAAGCTTTTTTCATGTCCAAATATTCATGTAAAATGTGATGTACCCGTTCAGTTGAGATGTCTACAGCCTCAGCTACCTCACGCACTTTCATTCTCCGATCATCCAATATCATTCCATGGATTTTGTCGACGATTTCTGGCATGACGACCTCTTTTGGGCGACCTGAACGTTCGGCATCACTTGTACTGGTACGACCACAACGGAACTCAGTAAACCATTTCTTAACCATTGAAATTGATGGTGCAGAGTCCCCATAATATTTATCAAGTCTTTCCTTGGTTTCGGTGATGGATTTTTTACGCAAAAAATAATGCTTAATTAGCACACGAAATTCACTTTTTTCCATTTTCGTTAAAATTCACGAGATCGTCTGCTTTCAATGCCTATAAAACGCAAACCAAAAAACGCAGCTTTCTCAAAATTTTACAGTCAGCTGTTAATCGATAACTGCTGACAGGAGCAGTGTTGTATTTAGAGCAGGTGCGCGGCAAATACAAAAAGTCACGGACTTATCAAACGACCCTCGTATATATACATACTACTATATAATACGTATACTATTTATTGGTGATTAGGCGATTGTAAACTTAGTACAATAAATTATAACTTCGCATTTCTTGAATTTTCCCTCTTACAGATCATTACCCAGGTGACCTCTCTCACCCGAACTCGCATGAAAGCTCCTCGGACGGGAACTCAGATCATAATTCTTCGGGAGATGAAGACTCACAGATGCGACTGCGGTTGAAGCGTAAGCTACAGAGGAATCGTACGTCGTTCACCAACGAACAGATCGATAGTCTGGAAAAAGGTCTTATATTAACAAATCATTAAATTACTCAGTGCAATAACTTTTCTTTTTAATCTCTCTCTCTCTTTTTTATTGAATTTGCAATTTCTGGAAACGCAAATAGAATTTGAGAGAACCCATTATCCGGATGTTTTTGCACGGGAGAGGCTCGCTGAAAAAATTGGTTTGCCAGAGGCACGTATTCAGGTTTGTCTTTTAGCTTTTTATACCCCTGCAGCTCATATAAAGTAACATGGTTGTACATAGTTGTATAACTGTATCTAACATATATATACATGTTTAGAGGGATTCGATTATAGATTATATGTATATATGTACATCTAAAATACTTGATTGAAAATATTTGCATTTAAGTAGTACTTATATTTTAGTATACAATACAGGTCGGGTGGGTTTCAGAGCTTCAAACATTTCGAAATTTGACTTTCAATTGTTATTGTTTACATACATTTTCGGTTGGCACAAATTTTTAAGCCATACACTTTTTTAAAATTCGTGGTCTATTGTGTTTGTCGGAACGGAAATGTGCGTAACAGGCAGAAAAAGGCATCTCCGACCCCATAAACTATATATATTCTGAATCAGTATCAGTAGCCGAGTCGATTGAGCCATGCCTGTCTGTCCGTCCGTCCATCTGTCCGTCTGTCTGTCTGTATGAACACCTGGATCTCAGAAACTATAAGAGCTAGAGTCATCAAATTTTGTGACAACATACGTATATATTGCAGTATCTCAAAGTTTTTTTTTAAAATTTGGACACGCACTTTCCCGCCTCTGTAAATCAGTAATAACTATTTAAAAACTACAATATTAACTCAACAACCAAAGTTGTATATCTTACATGACAAATACCTTGCCACGGGCGTTATGTGAAAAATTAAATTTCATTTAAATCGGACTATAAATAAGTGAGATATGATACGAATTAAACTCACTTTGAACATATATACTTAAGCAGACCTAATTTACGCAAGCATACCGAAGTCAGACATACAGCATTTTAAACTTTTTATTTGCATTGTATGGTAACAGAATTGGTTCACAATGCAGCTTTGCCGATGGGCCAAGGAGTGCCCGTCTGTCCGTCTGTCTGTCTGTCTGTCTGTGTGAACGCACAGATCTCAGCTATTATAAAAGCTAGAGTTAACAAATTTCAAGTTTATTTCAAATGTTAGGTGCCACGCCCACCGCCCCCACAAATCAATAATTTAATTTTTGAACTCAATTTGTAAGTGCTGTATAAAAGATACAACTTTCTGACTATAACATATACTAAGCTGAATGAAATATCTACGTAGTCTCCAAATTACAATCCGATCGGACAATAATCACAGAAATTATTTAAGAAAGTATGAGCATAAAACCAAGTGCTTCTGCCAGTTAACAAGGGTAGCGTTCGAGCGCCATCTGTCGGGATTAATTTCAAAGCATATGCATATGCATATGTGTATGAATTTAACAAATTAAACTACACGGGAACATAGGTCGGAGGGTATCCCACTGTCGCGTTTTGCGCGACTGTTGCTCTACGTAGATATTTCATTCAGCTTAGTATATGTTAATGTCAGAAAGTACAGCGCTTACAAATTGAGTTCAAAAATTAAATTATTGATTTGTGGGGGCGGTGGGCGTGGCACCTAACATTTGAAATAAACTTGATCTGCGCCTGGTACACAGAAATCTTCATGTCAAATTTGGTGACTCTAGCTTTTATAATAGCTGAGATCTGTGTGCTCATCTGTCGTCTGGACATCCGGACATCCAGACAGACAGACATGCCTCAATCGACTCGGCTAGTGATCCTGAGCAAGAATATATATATTTTGTGGGGTTTGCCACGCCTCCTTCTGCCTGTTACATACATTTGCACAAAGTTAGTATACCCTTTTTTGACCATTTTCAATGGTCGAAGGGTATAAAAAAACGAACGCTACAGTCAGGTGCTGACTGTATAAGGCCATGGATTACACAGGCCCACAAAAAAAAAAAGTTTCATGTGTATGAATTTAACAAATTAAACTACACGGGAACATAGGTCGAAGGGTATCCCACTGTCGCGTTTTGGGCGACTGTTGCTCTCGTTATTATTAATTTTGATAAACTCGGGTGACTTTGAGCCCCTCTTTCTTTTAGGGAACTCTAATAACTTTGAGTCCCACTTTCCTTACCCATCTAACCTATTTGAACAGTCGGAAAGACAGTGACACACTTTTAAAAGAGCTATAGCTATATAAGTTATGATTGATCTATGACAATTCATAATACATATACGTATTGTTTGTATCCCTAATAATAAAATGAGCCAGTTTTGTTAAAATCTATTCCCAATCATATACATGTATGTATGTATAGACTCGATCTGTAAGGGTATCCAATGCCCAGAGCTCGTTTTCAATTTGGTTTATTTGGCAATCGAATGGAACATGACTTCGGCTAAATACCGTACACTACTAATAACATATACTTCTTTATAACGTTATACCAATATACCGTTACCGACAAAATGGGGGTGTTAAAGTCGTAGTAAGCGATGGTCTGAAGTGAAGTTCCTTACGCAGCGAGTCAATTTGATGTCAACCCTCAACATGCGCCCCCTTTTGATACATTGTCATTAATGTTTTTATCGTTCCGTTCCATTCAGTTCCCTTCCTCTTATTTTTCCCCTTCGTCGAGCTTCTGATTATTTGTATAAGTGAATAAAAACAATTTGACTGTGAAAACACTTGAAACTACTTTCGATTTTCACATCCACATTGAGTTCCCGTTTGAGAGTACTGTCAAGTTTGTCGGCTGCAAAATAACCCGATGTAATAAATGTCATGCTTAAACATGAAAATATGAAAGCACAACAAATATTGTAATCCTCCGTGCTGCACCCCTTTGTCACTTCGACCCGAGGGTTATTGTGCGCTTCGAATGAAACGAATTGTGGCTCTCGAGTATTTATTAATGTCACATTCATCCTTTGGAAACAAAAAATTGGAAGACAAGTGCGGAATAACCCTTACATATATTCCATGCGAAGTATATATAATACTTAACTATATTCCTCCCGATATTCTTTTAAGCTTCCATTTCCTTTCCCAATTCTACTGCCTGATATGTTATGAAACCCTTAAAAAATAAATTAATTACGACCTTATTCAATTGTATTTATTATTATTATTATTTGGTGGGGGAGATGTAACCCCTGCTGAGCGTAGGGCTCCCTATCCCTATTCTAAGGTCGACCTTATCTCATTAACCCCGAGAAGGTACTTGCCTAGCGATACACTTTCAAGAGCCAATGCCGGGCATACTGTATGTAAGTGCTCACTCACACTGACTTATAAGTAGCCCTGTGAGGATTCTCACTGTATTCTTACTCATCTTCATTGTCATCTTGAACCTTTTGTTGTTATAGCAGCTTAACATAGACTTCCATTACCACATGCCTGGTGCCTCCTCTGATCTCAGTTACTCTCTAATCGTGTTCTCTATTCCTGCGTTCGCTATGCCAAAGATTGATTCGATTGGAATGGGTAAACTAACTTTGTGGCAATGTATGTAATAGGTACGTGGCAGAACTCACAAAGTATATGTATACAGATATCATGCTCAGAATCACTTCGAGTTATCCTTGCCCAATTGTACAATATTATCTGTCCGTCTGTTTTGAAACAGAAATTTTAACTATAAAACGGCCAAAGACAGAAAATTTTGCATACAAGTTTCTTTGTATATGAGATTCATGCAGATGATGAATACTATTGAATACAAATCGAACAATAAAATCAGAAGTTATTCAAGTTTATTATTGTTTTACTAAATTAGGCGCAGAGTATCTTTGAGTCGGGCTTGCTCGACTGTAGCTTTCTTTCTTTGTTTCTTGTTTTGGCTATCTGTTTCTCATTATCGGAAGTTATTATTCATTAGGTTTGGTTCTCCAATCGACGTGCAAAGTGGCGACGTGAGGAGAAATTGCGTACACAGCGACGATCGGTTGACAATGTCAACGTCAGTGGTCGCACAAGCACAAACAATTCCGCAGGGGGCTCAACATCAACAGGACAGAATCCAGTAGCAGCTAGCAATGCCACGCCCAGTAATCTTGTCAGTTCAGCAGTCTCGGAGGGCACTTCAACCGCCCACGCGGTAAATCTTGCCGAAAACTCAAACGGCCCAACAGTAAGTACACATATGTATTTGTATAACAATAGTGTAATAGCCTTGAATTGAAGTATAATACATAATACAGATCAACGCTAGACCGCACGAGAGCTAAAAACTAATTGAACAGTATAATTTGCAATTGAGAAATATAGTAAACGGGTTTTATACTTTGCAGAGGGTCAATTAATTTGGCCAGAACTTTGTAACGCACCTTAGAAGACATTTTTGACCCTATAAAGTATACATGTTTTGAATCGAGTGTCCGTACGTACTTATGTCCTTGTGTGCCTCTGTTGCAACGCAAATTAGTCTCTTAGTTTTAAAACTACGTCGAGCCGCCGGCAATATCAAAGAAGTGCCTTAAACAATCATTGACCGCTGTTGAAGTTATATTCTATAGGGATATAATACACTTTGCAAGGCATTGCAAGACTCAAACCTTAAATCTAGTCCCAAGTTCTACATACCGCATTTTCTCTTCCCTCACTCTTGGATATCGCCAGACGCACTGATCTGACGCTCTAAGCATAACTTAATTCTTAGTTAAATCGGTGTGGCCAATTACAACAACAATAAAAACGTATACAATAAAATACTAAATCTATGTTCCCTCTATCGGTGACAAATTATTTAACTAACTATCGATAGCCAGCTCATCCATTCCGCGAAAAGCTACATTGATGAAACTTGGCACATATTCTTTTTATTGCTGCACGCTGTTAATGAGTCAGAAAGAGCTTGATAAACATATTGCAACAAAATTTACTACATTGCACGTTTTCTATTATTATTTGTAATATTTAATTCTGCACCATTATATATATCTGGTGTAGAAACAATCAAAGGATATAAGAAACAACTAGGATTGGAGTTATTGTAGCTGTCAATGAATACAAACAATATTATTGAAATCTGCAAAGTATAAGAATTATAATTCTGTAGCCTTCCTGGTTTTTAGTCGGACAACTAGGATTGGAGTTATTGTAGCTGTCAATGAATACGAACAATATTATTGAAATCTGCAAAGTATAAGAATTATAATTCTGTAGCCTTTCTGGTTTTTAGTCGGACAACTAGGATTGGGTTATTGTAGCTGTCAATGTATACAAACAATATTATTGAAATCTGCAAATGTATACAAACAATATTATTGAAATTTGCAGATTTCAATAATATTGTTGACAGCTACAATAACTCCAATCCTAGTTGTCCGACTAAAAACCAGAAAGGCTACAGTCAGATAATTATCTGAGCAGAATGCAATGGTATAAAATCATGCCGAAGGTAACTTTTAGTTGTGGGTTTTAAAATCAGACGAAGGATATCTTACTGTCAGTAGTTTTCGACTGTAGCTTTCGTTACTTGTCACTAGTTATTAACCAATCTAACAATCATTTTAGATACTCGGAGGAGACGCCAATCGTGTGCAAGCCACCTCAGAGAGCCCACCACCGGCGGCGCCCCGCTTACCCCTCAACCCCGGTTTCAACACAATGTACTCAACTATGCCACAACCCATTGCAACAATGGCGGAAAACTACAAGTGAGTCGAATATATGATATATAACACGGACTATTTTATTAATAAATATAAACAATGCACGTTCTTTCTTCAACTCTATCTTCTTATTTGCATAACATTGTGAACAGCTCTATGACCTCCTCGCTAAGCTCAATGACGCCCACATGTCTGCAGCAAAGGGAGAGCTATCCGTATATGTTCCATGATCCCCTGTCGCTGGGCTCCCCGTATGCAACACATCCCCGCAACTCAGCCTGCAACCCGGCTACAGCTCATCAACAACCGCCTCAGCATGGGGTCTATGGCAATAGCTCCGTGGTGAGCACATCTAATACAGGTAAAGACCCTTACATATAACAACATTATCATTTGGATCCATTTGTGCTACAACTTGGAACTCTCAACTTTACAGGCGTCATTTCTGCCGGCGTCTCGGTACCTGTTCAGATCTCCTCACAGAATGTATCCGACTTAACCGGCAGCAATTACTGGCCACGCCTTCAGTGATCCTCGATCTTCAATTTTCCAACAAAACTGTTTTTCGAGGCGTCCAAGGCAGCGATTGCAATAGGTGTGACGGACGTTTTTGAAGAGCACCCACAGCAACAGTCAAGAGATAACCCACCAATCATTTTATCCCATATAGCGCCGAGCTCAATCTCCGATTCTTATACTACATCTCATACGCATGCTTATCGGACTCTGGAGTAAAATCGAATCACGATTGGTCAGCTGAACACACACACACATGGAATAAACACTTTCTGCAATCCACCTGAAATAGTCGAACACCTCGAATTTGTCCCTGCTACCCCTAACCTAGTATAAGTTAACACGAGAGGCTTCGGAAAAATACTATACGTAGCTAAATACGAGTTAGGTCGAACAAACTCCCATACATATATACATATTAAGTACTAAACAGACTGAATAGTCGCGAGATTTTAAATGAAAAAATGTAATTGGGTTAGTTGTTTTTTAAAGTCCTGCTTCCTTGACTTTCTTACTTTGGATCAAACCAAATCTCATTTCTTGAAGCCCTCTTTTCAGGTTCAGAACAGAAAAATGGTTTAGAACCATCTGGTACCGTATTTGGTTCAATTCGGCCATCATTTACACTTTTGCACACACTAAGCTTACTGCCGTAAGATTAATTTTTGATCACTTAAAACGAATCGATGTTCTTTTTTAATAATTTCTGAATTCATAGCCTCTTTTGGCCTTTCAGTGTGAGTTTCATCTGCGGTGCTTAAACGATCTCATTAACTACGCAATCTTTCAAACGAATGGTCAAAATGCCATGCAATTTTGTATGTATATCAGCTAATGCCGAGACTATATAAAAATGAGTCATGACTATATTTAATTAACATCTAATATTGACAAAATCCTGAGACTTTTAAGCCCATGTAGTATGTATGGGGTTTGAATATGCTCTTTGTTCAAATAAATCGGTTTTTAGATTAGCGAACAAATTATATTTTAAACTAACTTTAGATATATGTATGTAAATGAATCTAATCGTGGATTAGCTAACGAATACAATTAAAATGGAATCGATTTGCAACGAAACTGAACAAAGTCAAAGTCCCAATTCCAATACAACAAGGACAACCATTTATCGTGAAGCTTCTCCGTTGAATAAGGCAACATATAATTATAAAGCTAATTGTAAAATCGATATTTATTTATTATGTATTTAACTTATATTTCAAATTTTTATGTAAAAGAAGTGGATGTAACATTTTACTATACTCGTAAACGTACTCGAATGTCTGTTTATTTGGACAATGACATAATAAATTTAAGTGTGTACACACCACAATGACTACGTCTTGATATTATATAGAATATATACTTTTATATTATCAAACATTTGTTAATCATTTGCAGACAACTTAGATCAGTCAAAGAAGACAAGGACTACACAAAATGTATATATTCTGATCAGGAGCACAAACCAAGTCGGTGGAGCCGTGTTTGTCTCTCTTTTAGCAGCAATAATATCTGTCAATACTCCAAATTGTTTACCCATCCCATCCCTATTATACTGGCCACTAGTTCATAGCTGGTGTAATAAGCACTTACTAAGAGACTACCCCTTACTTTCCAAACTTTAAGTAACGTTTTTTATCATTTCGCTTTCTGTATGAAATTTGCTGCAAATTTACCCACCGAATATGAATAGAGTACTTATTTACTATAGGTACTAGAATTAGAGTATGTTAGTCCCCACAAAAAGAGTACTAAAGCAGTTACCTAAGAATAGGTGGATCAAAACAGTACCCATGACTAGCATACTTATCTGTGACTCAAAAATAGATGAGTGAAAAAGTATTCAAACGAATACCCATTTTATAGGTACTCATAAATGTATGTGTGAACAGAGAACCCATTAATGAGTGGCTGGAAAGAGTATACCATACATGATTAAAATTCACTTAAATTATAATTTATATTTAAAATTTGTTTAATTCTGCATGAAATTTTACACTACCCGTTTACTGCTTGCTCTGCCGGATGATGGCGCTGCCAGATGAGCTGTGTGGCTGTGGGGTAACAACATATCTCCGCGGGGAGATGTATCTCCTCCGGAGATATGTCGTTTCAAAGCGACATAATTCCGAGCGGAATGGTCGAAAAGTATAAAAATACATAATCCAAAAACTTAGACTTTTGTTACTAAATCTGCCTTCTCTAACCAATCGTAGAACCATGCTTGGTGTTCTATTTATGAATAACCTTATTCAAGAGGACATAGATAGTAATTACTTGCCTAGTCGGTTACACTTCTCTGTCCCAGGTAGAATCACCTTCCTTATTCAAGCTATGCCCTGCATGAGCCATTCAGGATGTTATGTTCGTACTATAACAAATTACATTCTATTGTAGTTAACAACAACTATAAATCTGTATCTACCTTAAAATTTCAAACCCTCCCTCACCTATCTAGCAGTGGCGAATCTATGGCGGAGCTATGGGTCTATAGCCCCCCCGCATAAGCCAAGGAAAACGAGAGCAACAGTCGCGCAAAACGCGACAGTGGGATACCCTTCGACCTATGTTCCCGTGTAGTTTAATTTGTTGAATTCATACACATATGCATATGCACATGCTTTGAAATTAATCCCGACAGATGGCGCTCGCGCTTCGCGCTCGCCCGCCTCTCTTGTTAGCTGACAGAATCACTTGGTTTTATGCGCATACTTTCTTAAATAACTTCTGTGATTATTGTCCGATTGGATTGTAATTTAGAGACTACGTAGATATTTCATTCAGCTTAGCATATGTTAAAGTCAGAAAGTTGTATCTTTTATACAGCGCTTACAAATTGAGTTCAAAAATTAAATTATCGATTTGTGGGGGCGGTGGGCGTGGCATCTAACATTTGAAATAAACTTGATCTGCGCCTGGTACACAGAAATGTCAAATTTGGTGACTCTAGCTTTTATAATAGCTGAGATCTGTGTGCTCATCTGTCGTCTGGACATCCGGACATCCAGACAGACAGACATGGCTCAATCGACTCGGCTAGTGATCCTGAGCAAGAATATATATACTTTATGGGATCTACCACGCCTCCTTCTGCCTGTTACATACATTTGCACAAAGTTAGTATACCCTTTTTGACCATTTTCAATGGTCGAAGGGTATAAAAAAATCGCGATATATCGTAACGAGCTGTTGCTTACCAACACAAGCAGTGTTGCCAACTCTGAACTGATAGTTATAGCTGAGTTGACTCTTGAAAATAGCCAACCTTCACAAAAAATAGCAACAGAAAATAGCCGCAGCAAAATCAGTTGAAAATAACTAGATTTGATAAAACGAAGTGATGAAAACCATATTTTGTTTGTATTTTATATACATATGTCGCAGATCATTTAAAGGGCATCCTGATGACTCTTCGACACATATATTTATTCGACAAATGTCGCTAGAATTTCGTCAACTTCAACTTCTTGCTTGTTGTATGACAAATTGGTGCCAATTAAACGTAAGGAACTTTCGGGCTCCTCGTAGTTGTGGCAGCATTTTCCAACTTGCCGTAAGCCGTATCTGTAATAAATATTAATTTTAAATTATCATCATATATAATAGGATTGATCATTCAATACCTTATATTCAAAATTGGATTTCAGAGTTTGAATTTCCATTTTATTTCGGATCTTTGTTTTAATAATGTTCACCTGGCAGAACACTCTCTCAACCTCGACATTGGACCATGGTAGCGAAAGTAACATTATCACAAAGGATGCGAGATCATAATTTCGCACTTCTGCCCAAAATTTTTCGTTGTCCTCAACATTATTCCATTTTATATGATGAATTGTCGAGTATTGCGTTAAAATTCTGTCAACTTTTTCTGCAGGCACTTCAAAAAATGACAGTATATCTAGCACACTGCTTTTGTTTGGATGCAATACTTTCTGTACATCGAAAGCATTAATTTTCGTGCATCCACACATCACGAGCTTTTTGTTTATATTCTTTCGGCATTTTGGCGCGTGCTCGAATTTCTGTTTAGCATTCTTTTAACTTCTAACGATGTGAATTGCAAACTAGTGATGGCAGCATGCAAGTACTCGTGTATCGATAAGTAATCGACATACATATTAGAACAGCTGCTGGTCATTTTTTTTTGTGAAGAACTATGGCCATTTTTTGCGAAACTATTTTGCGAAACGTAAATATTTTTGTATTGTGAAATATAGCTAAAAACTAGCTGAGCTTTTGATAAGAATAGCTGAAAAAACCTAGCTAAATGGAAAATTTTCTAGTTTTCGGTCATCCAAAATAGCCAGAACTGACTAGAAAATAGCTGAGTTGGCAACACTGAACACAAGTGAGTAGAGCTGGAGCAGCAATCGATGGCACAATTTCTGAGTAAAAAAATGTTTACAAGTGGTACAAACTCTTTCAAGATGGCGGAGAAGATGCCAATGACGAGCCTCGCTCTGGACGCCCAAGCACGTCAACAACTGATGAAAACGTTCAAGCAGTGAAGAAAATTGTTTTGGAAAATCGTCGAATCACTATCAGAGAAGTTGTTGAGGATGTCGGTATATCGCTTGGCTCGTGCCATGAAATTTTTTCTATCGTTTTTGGCATGAGACTTGTTTCAGCGAAGTTTGTTCCAAAATTGCTAAATTTTGACCAAAAGAACCGTCGCATGAGCATCGCTCAAGAGCTGTTGAATGACCCAGATATACTCAAAAAGGTCATAACTGGTGACGGATCATGGGTATATGGTTATGATATCGAAACCAAAGCCCAATTGTCCCAATGGAATAGCCCATGTAAGCCAAGACCGAAAAAAGCAAAAATCGGCGAGCACGCAAAACACGTATAACCTTTACGTCTCTCACAACTAAACAAAAAATGCTATACAGTTGAAACTAGGTACAGATATTCGGGAAGAGTGTACCAACATAACAAAACAAAAAAAATTAAAAACAAAGAAATTCGATTATACGTAACCCGCGAAAATTCAAAATTCGCAATTTTAATTTGCCTTTGGTTACTAACACTAACTCTCATGATCTGATTGGATTTGTCCGGGTTTTCCCCAATACTCTGCAACAAATGTTGGATCGGCTTTTTCTTTTTTATCCCAATTCATAAAAAATACATTTCAATTAATTTATTTTTTTCTCATTTACGGTTTTACCTTAAATTTAAAATTATTCTTAGTTTTATATTTTAATTTACAAACAATTATATTTATTAATTGTTTATTACTTTTAAACATTTGACTGACCATAGTTCGACTATAAATTAAGTAAATTAAACTAAATAAATTAATAGAGTCAGAAAACGTACACAAAAAAAAGCGACAAAAGTAGCTGGTTAATTTCATTGATACTAAATGGTTCGGCGTTCGCTTACCGTAGGGTGAATAGGGGAACTCGAAGATAGACCCATCTTCACTAGGTGATAGTTCACTGTTTGATGGCCACTGAGTTAGTCAGCAAGAAAATGGTGATTGCTTAGCCAAGGGATAGGGATTCTAGTGACATATAATATAACACAAATGTAATTATTTTGAGATTTTCCAAAGAATCTTCTTTGAAAGGAAAGTGCACAATATATCAAAGAGAGTTTTGGACAGTTTCTTTATTCGTATATTTAAAATACTTTACACGCACAAACATATATGCAAATACAAATACGATATTCTTATTGATGATACATATATATAGTAGGTGTTGAGTTTGAGATTTAGTTTCGAATTGATTGATTCATTGAATTAATCACACACTTGAAATACGACTTACATGTTTGGGAATTACTGTACACACAAATTTCCAGATGAATATATATGGATATAAATATATATATATATAGTCTTAGTTTAAATAAAGCAACGTATCCAACAGATAGGTAGATAACAGCGGAAGCTTTTTAATTTATTATTTGAATTCAATTTCCATTTTCGACTTGAAGCACATTCATATAAATATGGCTTATATATATTTTCCGTTTTGGTTTTTATATTTTGCGATATTTTTTTTGTTCTTTATTTTTACTAAACATAATTTTACGTACTATGGTTATATTCGATTTTTTACACACAACCACATATATTTTTACATCAGAATGTATACATATAAACACAGAAATGATGCAGTTAGTAAGTACATTTGTATTTATTTGACAACTCGAATGTATTCGATTATATTCGCATACTACAAATATACATACCTAGTCAGTAGTATAGATAGTTTAGGTAGTATCAACATCAAATTAAAATTGTTCTTACTATATAAGACTCAGTTAACTGATACATTTATTGATATCATAATACATTTATATTTAGTATTATAATTACTTCTGCATCGGTGGTTCAAAGTATAATGTAGCCTAGTTCACGATTCATGATAAAAAAGATATCGCATAGAAAGCAAAAGAAACACTAGCAAACTTGGCCTAAAACTGTACTATATAAGCGTCTTCAGTCTTCGGGATATAGAGCGTAATTACTATCATTTGTTTTGTAAAAGGAATCTTGAAAAATGAGTGAAGATACACATTAAATTATTAAGGTACATACGAACTATAGTTTTTGTTATGTTTTCATAGTTATTGGTGGGTTATTTTTTATTTATGTATTGAGAAAATAAAACACAAACATAACTTGAAAGTATAAGAAACCAAAGACTTACACCTACATATAGTAGTAATACTCATATCATATATGTATGTCTTTTCTACCTTTTTTAATGCACTTATTAATGTACCTTAAATATCGGGGCACACTCAGACACTGTACAAACATTTAATTGTCTTAATTTAATTGTCCAGTTATGTGTGTTATGTATATATGTATATATACGTGTAGTACATGGTTAATTGCTCAGGTCGGAATCAATTGAATCAATAATAAACGCAATTTCTGCACCGTTGTATTCAAATGGAACATTACGTCTCTACCCACACTATATAGTACATATATATGCATATACATAGTGATAGACCAAAGGGAATGTTATGGGGGAATTTTGACAGAAAACTAAAAGAATCGCAAGATTGTTTTGTATTCGCCCGATTCGGTAAAGGTTAACTCAGTTAATACAGCGTATAACACCAACAATAGATAATCTTAGATAGAAAATTCTACTTCATACATCGAGACTGAACATTTTAAAATATATTATAAATAATTTATTTTATATATATAACATTTATATAAATTATATATATAAAATATATTATTCAATTTGACTACTACGGCGTCGGAACATTAATTATTTAAAAAAAACTTGAAAAGAAACAAATAAATAATTTATATATTTATTCTAGACAATGAATTTTAAATATTACACTTGTGCAATGATTAAATTAAAAATTTACTTAATTTTGAGTATAAAAAAAAAAATTTTTTAAATTAAATATTGTTACGGCAACGGGGTGATATCGCATCAAGTGTTTTATAGAGTCCTGCATAAATACATCCATTTTTAAATGTATTAGTATGTTGACAAGTTTTTACTTCCTCCAGTAATACTGTACTGTAACTGTCAAAACATGCAAAACTACCAACATTTAAACACACTCATGAAAAACTTAATTGTTATTTATTTGCAGTTTTGGATACATTCTTGCAGGGGTCTGCTGTTTTATCCCAAGTAGCAGTCGTATTTAAACAATGAATTCATTAAAAAATCATTAAATGAACAATTTATAAAACTATAAATCATATTAAAACCAAATGAGCCATCGATTTAATCATATATAATTGTGGTGGTAAATGAAACCAATTATGATTATGTATTCCTACGCCTCTTTTGATACTGAAATCGAATTAAAATTAAAGTTTAGGTTTACGTACACAAAACATAGGTTAGATATTTCATGTAGATAAACAAGATGTTCTTTTAGCTGTAGTTCACAAGATATTGCAATACAAAGCAAGATCAAAATGATTACCAAATAAATATAGGTAGGTTGTGGGAGAATGAGACATGATTTTACATTTTGATTCAGCATCCGTAAATGCATTCAACAGAGCAAATGAATTATGCTTTGAACAAATGGCTCACATTTTAGATTTTTGAATTAATGAATGTTGTAGTTTTGACTGTTTTGAGAGCTAGTTCAATGTTTAACAGTAAGATATAAGTACAGTTTGTTTGTAGGCAGTAAACACTTGTAGAGTACTGTCAAATACACTATTTTATATGTATATAGAAAGTAGCTAAATCACGATCAAACCAATTTTTTGTTGGGTTGTGTTTTTGCATTGATTTACTGTCCATCTTCCATTGGATTTTTTGAAAAAGACTTTTAGTGTCAGGCGCATCTCGAGTATTTTTACTGATGAGTAATCCACTTTGATTCAACTTTGAGACCATTTGTCTAAGTAACTATTTTCATTTCTTGATGATATTGAGATGTGTTGAAATATATATTATTATACTGTTTTAAATGCATTTCGGAAATAATTTCGAATTTACTGTTTTCGCAGGGTGGTTACCAGGTAACATAGTATATAAATAATTCAAAGCAATAAAAAATTCCGTCCCTTTTACTACCAATGTTACTATATAGTAGTTGCGATGCATATGCGATCATTTTATCAATATCAATATTGTTTACTGACATTTTGCATACATCATTTATTTAACACATATATATTTATAAAAATCAGTCAATTGTAGCATTTGCGTTCGGATTAAATAATAAAGTATTAATTAATCTATATATCTATGTATATATTATGTATAATTGAGGACAACCAACTGCGAAGTACACAAAAAATTAATGACGATGGTGTCACAAAACTTTTGTATACAAAAGATTTATATCTACACACAGACATATACATATGTATGTGCATACACTATATATTTAATTTTACTTACGTGCATTACATACAATACAAATACATTTACATACACATAATAATCATAATGAGCAAAGTGAAAAAAGGAAAAATATATATGGTATGCCTAAGAGCTGATATATATCCATTCAAATGGAATGCTGTTTACATGTTTTTGTTTTTGGTTAATGAGTGTATTGAATTTTCTTATTTCCTTAGCTTGTTCTTTTCAGGCAGTATTTTGTTCCTGCTTTAATATTATATATATCTAATATACACACACTGATAAGCATAGAAAATGGTAACAAATCGTAGGGCCTTCCACACATATTACAATTATACAATACATATGTTTTATCCGTTGTTTGTTTCATTAGTGATCTCTTTCTTATTCAGCCGACATGATATTGTGTACTTGCTCCAGTTTAAATGCGAGCCTCTGCTTTTGCGAGAATTCATCCTCCTCTAATGTGACTGTTAGCTGCTCATTATACTTTACTGCGTATGTGTAGAGCTCGTGTAGTGCGCAATTGGTATTAAACTCCGTTGTGTGTAACTGCAAATAGACATTGTATATTATTAAAGTTATAACATGGTTCATATCAGTTTGATTATTTTATACCCAAAAAAGGGCATACTAACTTTGTGCAAATGTATTTAACAGGGTATATTCTTGCCGGAACATAGGTTGAAGAGTATCCCACTGCCTTATTTTACTGTCAATATATTCTTGTAATTAAAGGAAACTAAGTTCATTTGGCATCAAAAATGAAATGAATGTGTTGGAAAAACTTTAGTTTTGAAACTATACATGATAAAGTTAGTTTAAAAATAATATCTATAGGTATTATTACAAGGAATGCTGGACAAAACAGTAGTCTAAAGTGAATCCCTAGCTCAGCAAGGACGAAGAAGTCTATTAATAAGAAAGTTGCTATTTTTGAAGGTTCAAATCGTTTAAGGGTGTCAGATATTTAAGAAACGAATTCGTTTAAAAGGGAAGGGAACCCCTTTTGTAACTCGATGCCCAGAAAACTGCATCACTTTTGACATTAAAAAGTCAACTGTTGAGACTAATTTCATTTTAATTTGGTTAAACATGGTCTAAACTGTTACCATACCTTGGTTTGTCTAATAATTTTGTTTATTTTTATAAAATTTAAAACTTAGAGGTAGTAAAATAGAATAGGGAATTTAGAATAGTTCATACAAATAAAAGTACCAGAAAACTATAGGAACTAAGGAATCTACTAGGTTGTTAAATGAATAACCAATTTTTTATAAAATGAAGATTAATGAACTTTTCAACGTATCCGTTGCTATAGTATATAAAAATATAACAAATATATATACATATGTTTAAAACAATAAAGAAAGGCTACCGTAGGCATGTCTAAGATTTTATTCTATAGCAAGTTTTAATCTCCTTTGATAATTCTTCTGCCTGTTACATACATTTTCGGTTGGCACAAAGTTTTACTACCCTTCTACCCTATGGGTTGCTGGTATAAAAATCACAATAATTTAGATTTGGATTCAATTCGATCAATTCTTATCGATACTGTTTATCGATAAGTTTTTCCCAGTTTCGGAAGGTTTTTATAAATTATTCCACGTTTTCAGATTTGAACAAAGTGAAATTGTTGGGCGCAGAGATTTGTTCTTACCCGAGATTCTTCAGCAAGCATAGCATTCATGTCCTGATCAGATATGGACGACATATCGCGAATATCCCTGTAATATCGGTCAACCCACTTACGATATTCGGGTATATCTTTAGCATACAATAGCTTTGAGCTGGGCGAGTCCTTGCCTATATTAAGAAGTAAAATAGTAAGAATGTAAATGACTTAACAATAAATATAACAATGAATAGCACCCACCCAGCCGATGGTCCGATGTCGAGCAAGAATCCATAAATGTCTGAGCCACAACCGATAGACAGGAGTCCACGATATTTGATTTATGTATGTCAAATACGAAATTTGGATTTTTTATTAGGTTTACCCAAAAGCTAAAAAAAGAAAAACAAAGGTTGTGTTAAGAGCGAAAAATGTATAGAGAGAGAATAAGAAACTCACCGCAAGGGTAAACTATTACTCTTCCATGTATGGACGACTTCAGGATCGGTGATTCCATGCAAAAGTGCCTGATCGTCCAAGAAATCAAACATATACTTAATGGCCAAGGGCAGCGCCGATCCTCGATGTGCCGTACTGAATATGGTCTCAAATAGATCGTCCACAAACTTCTGCAGCGTACCCTTGGTAGCCAGCAGTCGTGTCAAGTAAATCTCCGATACTAATTTATTCACACGCTCCCCTTCCTTCTGTATGTCACTGTCGTGGTGCTTAACCAAGTGCCAGTACTTCAAGCCGTTGTCATGCATATCGTTGTTAAGAGGACTACCAGCGCGACTAAATGTCGGGGAGGAGGAAGTGTACTTTGATATATTCAACGTTTCATACCTATATCATGGGCAAAATTAACAAATGTTATTATTTAGGAAAACCCAAAAAGAAAGCCTACCATCGGCTTGCCGAAAGTTTTATATCTTTGTAGGTTCTTAATTCCTTCGAAAGTTTCTAGTTATATAATAAAGGTGCAGCGTTGAATGGTATAGTATATATTCATTGATAGTTAACGGACAGACAGAGTTGGCTAGTTTAAATCCCAAGTTAATGCTGATTCACTATTATATTGACTTTAAATCTTTTAGTATCTGACCAACTTTTTACTGTTATATATCCTTATTTATTGTCCGATCTTGATCACAAAACGACTCTGCAAGGGTATTTATCATGTGTGTGTGTGATCAAAAATAACTATAATAAATGGCCGATAACTACACGTATATTTCAAATCAGAAAATTGCCTCTGAAATCTGGCTTGTCATACGTACGGATAGACAGACGGAAATGCAGATCTTACTATATTTTATATATTGATATTTGATATATATTTTTTCAATCTAGTATATTGAAATGCAAACATTTGAATTTGAACTTACTTGTGCGACTTTTCGTTTTTATCAGATAATATGCTAAAGTTATATATTGAACTTTGCTTGGGCACCAAACTAAGACCAGCACCATCCGGTACGTTGTAGTGCTGCAAGGTGTTTAGTTTTTTCCACTCGCTTTCTGTTTTAGAAGTTGCGTCCTCATCGTACAATATTACCCGTCCCGTTGCTCCAGTGCGCCATTCTTTAACAAGATTAAATTCATTAATATAAATATATACATATATGTATATGTATATATATACATGCTGACAGAGTAAAGGGAAGGTTCTTTCAGTTTAAGCCGTAAATCAGCCAGGTTAAAATAAATATTAAAAGCAATGAATAGACATACGATTTTCCCATTTAACCGTTTAAAGGGCTAAATATCCTCTTTATACTAGACCTGGAAAAGATTCAAGATGGCGACTTAAAGATGGCGGCTTGCAAAAAGCTCTGTGCTCAAATAATCATACGTTTTTAGCCTTGTAGTGAACCGATTTGATAAATTTTGATCATTACTGAAAGGCAATAAGATTCCTTGTGTACCAAACAAAAAAGTGATTTTTACCAACTCTAACGTTGACCCTCACTCAATAATTTTAAATAAATTACTTTAATTGCTAACTTTAGGTTTATTAGGTTAAAAAAAAAGTATTTGTTTCCTAAGCACTTTGAATGAAGTAAATTGTATCAGAAAATCAGGCCGTAATCTTGTATTATAGTAGTACGGCCGATGTAACCCTGTTTAAAGTGTTTAGAAATTATAAATTTGGAACTATGAACTATGAATTTTTAACTGTGCATCGGAACAGAATATACTTTTGCACGCATTTTCTACAACTATATAGGTTAGACTTGCAAACAAACAAAATAGTTGTATGACAGTTAGTCAGTCTAATCTGGATTATTCTAATTTATTAATTGCGTGTAAGAAAACAAGTTTCATCAAGAAAAGTTGCTAGTTTATGTTCCTACAGACATATGGACAGACAGACATGGATAGTACGACTCCTCTGTTGAGAATATAGAATTGAGAATATTTATACTTTATAGGGTCGGAGATGTCTCCAAAGGTGCGTTGCAAACTTCTAATTAAAATCAATATATAAATATAGGGTCTGGCAGTTGCAATTAGCAACCCAAATATTTTTGGAGGCCTTATTTTATTGATGCCAGAACACTACTTAGCCGTTATAGCCAGTAAAACCACCCTTACTTAACTTTTATTTAAATAGTAGCTAACAAACATTCTTTAGATTTGTTCAATTTATAATACTACGAGCCCCAACCACTATTAATTCGAACAGCATGTGTTTTTGGCAGTGTGCAATGTTCAACACACGATATTTTCAATACTATTACAGATAGCGTATGCCAGTGAATTTTGTCTAAAAGAGAATTTTATTCTCTTGACGATGACAAATTCTTGTTTTCCAACAACAACAAAAATATGATTTATTTATTCAAAAGGTAGATTTAAGAGATAAGAAAAAAATGACCACTATTAATTCGAACGCTACGCAAAGTTTACCGTTAACTCAAAAGAAGAACAAAGCAAAAGCAGCAAATGTAACGGAGTCACTATCTAGCTGTAATCTGCAAATAATAACACTATGAAGAATGCAAAGTAATATTGAAAGTAATATTGCAAATAGAGACCGAACATCAGCAATAACACCCCGTGACAAAAGGGAACTGGCTAAAATTGTAAAGGCTGATCGTCGCCAATCATTAAGAAATTTGGCTTTGGAGTGGTCACAGAAAATTGGCAAAACTGTCAAGCGAGAATGGACGCGACAGCAGTTAAAAAATATTGGATATGGTTTCTATAAAGTATGTTTTGTTATTATTTATGTATCATACCCAATAACTTATCTAACTCGTAGGCCAAGGAAAAACCCTTGCTTACGCTTCGTCAAAAAAAAAGCGTTTGCAATGGGCTCGGGAAAGGATGTCTTGGACTCAAAGGCAATGGGACACCATCATATTTAGCGATGAAGCTAAATTTGATGTAAGTGTCGGTAATACCAGAAAACGCGTCATCCGTACAAAGACAGAAACATACCATAAAGACTGCCTTAAAAGGACAGTAAAGTTTCCTGCAAGCACTATGGTATGGGGATGTATGTCTGCCAAAGGATTAGGAAAGCTGCATTTTATTGAAGGGACGGTTAATGCTGAAAAATATATTAATATATTAGAAGAAAGTTTGCTGCCATCAATACCAAAACTGGCAGATTGTGGTGAATTCACTTTTCAGCAGGACGGAGCATCATCGCACACAGCCAAAACAACCAAGAATTGGCTGCAATATAAACAAATGGAGGTTTTAGATTGGCCATCAAATAGTCCAGATCTAAGCCCCATAGAAAATATTTGGTGGCTAATGAAAAGACAGCTTCGAAATGAGCCACAAAGGAGCATTTCTGACCTTAAAGTTAAGTTGCAAGAGATGTGGGACTGGATTTCTCGCGAACATTGCGAAAATTTATTAAAATCAATGCCAAAACGTATTAAATGTGTAATACAGGCCAGAGGCGACGTTACACAATTCTAATGTTAATTTATTTGTTATATTACGCAGCGTTCGAATTAATAGTGGTCATTTTTTTCTTATCTCTTAAATCTACCTTTTGAATAAATAAATCATATTTTTGTTGTTGTTGGAAATACAAGAATTTTTTTTTGTCATCGTCAAGAGAATAAAATTCTCTTTTAGACAAAATTCACTGGCATACGCTATCTGTAATAGTATTGAAAACATCGTGTGTTGAACATTGCACACTGCCAAAAACACATGCTGTTCGAATTAATAGTGGTTGGGGCTCGTAGATACTCGATATTTGGATTAATCTATAAGATTCTAATCAATTACTATTATCATTGTTATTATTTATTTCAACTTGGTTTTTGTAACACTTACCCAAGTCTAGGTCATCCCTCCGTGGTCTTTGAGTAGACGGTATATTCCTGTATATGGTCTCCAAGCACTTGTCCTTTACCTGACCAATGGTGTCGCAGTCGAGTACTTTAACAGACACGTTCTCTGTATGGGAGGGCAGCATGTCTAAATTGTTGCAGAATATCGGCTGCTGAATGATGCTTGCATTAACAGTCATTGCACGAAAATCTATAGATTGCCTGATGAGCTTCTCTTCGCTCAGCGAATAGCGAGCCTCGTGAGTGCATGCATCAACTGGACCCTTGTCCACCTGTCCCTTAACTGCACGGAAGAGCATATACAGAGGCTCGCCGGCACACTCCTTAAGAAATTTATAGAGCAAAAATGTAAACCAGGCGCTAAGCATCTTTTCAGCAACGCTTTCCGTCCGTCGCAGCAGCAGTTTTGGATGACTCTTCCCCTCGATGCACTTTTCTATCAAGTCACCCAAGAGGGTCTTTAATATATCCGTGCAATACTCAAGCTTTGATTGTAGTGTAACCATTATAAGGGACGCGACGTTGACTCGTTCGCGCATTGAGAAATATCGATTGGATTCCAAGGTGCGAATGAAAAGCAGCAGAAAGGTCTTGTTCATAATAAGTTGAGCGAACAAACGTAAGCCCTTTTCTTTTCGTAGCAATTCAGGTCTTTCCCACTGAAGTACAATATGATCCTCGTGATTGGGGAATAAAATCTTCATGGCATACGAGCGATAATCCAAAAATGGTATTCCGCCCGAAGTTAGATCCCCGGTTAAATCTGTCATTTCTGTTTGCAGTTCGGCGAAAGCTTCTTTGCACTCAGCAGCCACACGTAACTCCAATATATCCATTTGTTCCTGCATATTTCGCAGTACACGATTCGATTCTGAGGTCTTCTTGCGATACGCAACGAGAAGAGCGACAAATATTAGGAGGAATATTACACTACCAGCAATGACACCGAAGACTACATTGTCACCCCAATCCATGATAATGTTTGAAGACTCATAGCTGAGTATACCGATTCTATATTCCAATGCCGATCCGATGCGAACGATAACTTCTGGTCCGCTTGGGCTGTTGCTGGCTGCTGCTGCCTCTGTTGGCGGACGACAAGTTAACTGTTGCCGGGAAAGAGAGGTAATGTTGCAGAAACCATTGCCGATCTTAACCTCCACATCGCTTTCTTTGCATGCCCGATCAAGATTACGTCCATTTATAGTTAGATATTCGCTTTTAAAGTACTTGACGCGTTCTTCGAATGTAAAGTATTCAGGATTTGGATAGAGCTCAAAATGATTGTTGTGCTTCTTGGAAAGATTCTGCACACGCAGCACATTGTCCATAAGGAAACCGTATTCAAGTAGCATAGGATTCTCTGGGTCTAGAACTCTACTATCTGTTTCAATGACAGGGGACGGACACTCCATATCCGTGTCAGAATGCACGCGACATTGGCTGACATACATTTGTTCCTTGTAGTAGACGTATATGCTTGGTGACTGGATGCTAGTGAATTGGGTACCGGAGACAACTATACGAATACCGCCAGCGGGAATACCTTTTGGCACCTTGATCTGGCCGCTAGGGCCAGAGCTCACTTGATCCACAGTCGGATCAAGAACATATTTAAAATTGTAGTCGTTGAATTCACGTGGCCCATTGTCGAATGACATCTTCAGGCGACCTTCTATAATCCCCGGTGATGGTGCAGTGCGGCAAATTGCTTGCGATGCATCTGTGCTCAGGATGCGGCAAGGCAGGTGATCATTAATAAACGCTTGAATACGCGAACCGGCATTCAGATGCTTGCCAATTATACGAATTTGTGTTCCTCCCGAAGTTGGTCCGAAGCGTGGATAGAAGTTTGATATTTTCGGATCGACAAACTCATAGTCCTCTTTCGATTCGCCACGGTAGTCACCAATTTGCACTACAATCCGTCCATTGCGATACATTTGCTCGCCGGGACTGTCCACAGTGCAGACAATTTGTTTCGTATCAATATAGAACTGTGGGAAAGGCATACAGTTAATTCCAGCGATGCGAACTCCAGAGTATATGTCGTTATAGCTCTTTCCCAGGTTTATACCCTGTATGGTTATGTTGGTTCCACCCTCCCAAGGTCCAGTCTTCGGACCGAACGTATGTATTTCCGGATTTGGACAAATTTCACTACGATTCAGCCAATCAGTTTTTCCCTCGTTATTTTTATTGCACTGCTCCACCACCTCGCAAGTATTTGTCGATGAGCACCATCCACAGTTGTATTTTTCGGCCAAAGCCAAGCAAATACCACAGCTGTCCGCCATATCCCGGCAACGATATATCACAACTGTTAAATAATAAAATCATAATTAAAATAGTGTGATTAAACCGCTCTACTCAAAGTAAATTTAAGATCTATTACAGGTATCTTGTCTTTGCTTGTAGTTATAATTGCACTGATATTATGAACGAGGGCTACCGCCTTTACAGACCAAGGATTCGGCAGGCCAAGAAGATTACCAATCCCTTAGCTATGCGGGATTTTCATCTCCTTGAACTATACGGTGAACTATCACCAAGTTAGGACGCGTCATTCTACGGATTCAGCACAATGAAGAAACTTCCTAACATATTCTGCTATTGTCCAGCTTTGGTATGGATGGGAGGAAATATATGCACATGAATACCGCACCACGACGACAGATCTGCTCTGTTTTATTAGAGAAGCAGTGTAGATTTTGTGCGGTTAGGGACTTTCAGGTACTAACGACCCACTGTGGTCTCCCATTTACTAGTACTAATAATAATATTAGGGTCTAAGGAAGGGTGAACATGGAGTTCACCGGGTTCAAGTTATTAAGCCAAAGTGTAAAACAATGAGAAAAAATAGGAGAAGATAATCTTAAACAAATTCTTCATTCATTCAAATGTATATGAAGCAATTTATTGGACTTCTTGAAATGAAAGGCTTGGTGAAAGTTTTGAATCTGAATTTAAACTGAGCAACCAAGCAATCTTTGAATAAACAACTTTTTACTACACTTAACTACTTAACACTTACCGTGTATATTATGTGGATTGTCCAATGGCTTAGATCCGCCCCAAATAACAGCAAAAGTGGCAGTCAAATTGGGTGATCGGGATGTGTACTGAAACTCCATGCTATCACAGTATATCGTATCGCCCAAGAGCTGAGCATTCAAGCTTGTAACACGTCCCTCGATATTAAACTGACAGACAAAACGTGTCTGCACGATAAACTGTCCAATAATATGAACCTTGACTTTGATCGATTTACTGGTGCCAGCAGCGACAAGAACCTCGCTGCCATCACCAGTAGCATTAATGGTCGGACAGAAACCGGGCCCAGAGCGATAACTGGGACCGATACGACTAACACCTGTTACCAATATATCATTGCGACAATTCTCAGCGGTATCGTGAGTGCAACGATGTGCCTCAACGCACCAATCGCAGGGGAACTCAGACGATACGCAACGAGTGCACGACGAATGTGTGCTGCAGTCAAAAAAGGTGAAATCCGTAGAGACTAAATCAGGTCCGTTCCGCGTACGTACCGACAGTTTGGCAGTAAAATGATGCTTGCCCTGTTCAATTTGAGGTAGCATATCTGTCCGTGGTGTCGTACAGTTAACACCATTTCTTTTCTTTGTAGCATTGGTGAACAAAGCTTTATCCTCTGTAGTGAAAGCACAAATTAAATTCTCCTTCAACTGAGGTAAGTGATCTATGATTAGCTCCAAGGTCCTCGCTGTCGTTCGCTGCAATTGATGGGGCACAACGCTTGTTATTGTCGTACACTTGCCCGTCTTGTAGCTAACCCAGTAAAGCGGATCGTTGGCATCGTCCTGACAATTGGAACGTGGGCTGCACTTATTTTCCAATGAGCACCAGCCACAATATGGATCCTTGGCACCAAGACACTCGTTACACGTACGAAAGTCGGAGCAATCATACACTTTCACTTTCGATACCGTTCGTTTGGACATCGCATAAATGTACAAGTTCTGATTATCAAACTGCATATCCTGATTAATGGCAGATCCCACGTCCACAGGCATGCTAGCATATTCGTTAGCAACTATCGAAGACTCAACCACAACTTTCTTGATGTAACCGTCCGCTGTGCCAATGAATACCACCGTATAACCACTCATACTAGTCGCTGCCACTGCTGTCAATCGAGTGTTGAACATGGCAACCGGTACAGCCGTAATTGGTTGCTCGCCGCCCAACGGTGAGTTCACATCCAGACCACAAAAGTCCTCTCCAATAGTTTGTAGTTTCTGTAAAGTATATTCCAAAACATTAATAACACAGGCCCACAAAAAAAAAAAGTTTCTTGATCTGGGTAAGCGGCATATGCAGTTATATGTATTTTGGGTCGCTGAATCCGAATCCGAGGTCAGAATTTCGCCATCACGTCTGGACTTCGACATAACCTCACAAAACTGAAAAACCTTAAAATATCCCCCAAAAGAGTTTTTTTGAGTTTTGTGAGGTTATGTCGAAGTCCAGACGTGATAGCGAAATTCTGACCTCGGATTCAGTGACCCAAAATAAATATAACTGCATATACCGCTTACCCAGATCATGAAACTTTTTTTTTTTGTGGGCCTGTGTAATTAATTGAATACAATCAATTGCGGTTCCTTAACATCTTCTTCCCCAAAAATACTACAATAAACAATTCGATCTCTCTCTGAATTCAGTATTTGCATATAACTCGACTAAGAAAGACGTGAATTATTACAATATTATTAATTGTTGGGGGGAGATGTACTGCAACCTAGTAGCTCTATTGTACCGCCTGCTAAACTTGGAGCTTTATATCCAGTCTAGTTATTCTAAGATAGTCCATAATTTTGCTTGCACTGGTCTTATTTATCGGTTCTTATCCAGTGACACACTTAATTTACTTTGATTGGTACAGCCTTGCGTGTTAGATCGCAGTCTGTTTCCCTTATCTTTATCTCCTTATTTCATATGTATTATTTTTCTGCCTTCTCATTTCCTGATATAATATTGTGCACCGGTATTCACCTTAGTGTGAAGCTGTTATGCTTCCCTTACATTTAGTACTATTGTCTAACACTAATTTCGTTTTGATCCATAAGTTGAGTGGCTTAATTGCTGCCTGGTTATCAAACAGTATTACGATATCTTTTAAGTATTTTCGGCTCAAATTCTCATCTTCACGCACTTCCCACTTCTCCCTACTTCAGCTTGAAGTAAGCTGGTGTATTACGGGTTCTAGCTAGGTTCTAGGTTCACAACCTATATACATATACTTTTGCAAATCCCTGTCAATGCATACTAGATCTAATTAAATATATCTGAGCATTTGTACATGTGTGTATGTGTCGGTAGAAATGTTTTAATGTTTTACACGTACCGTTAAAACACACGGCATACTTGGTGATATGAAGTCCAGACCTCGCATACCATTTCCATTAAAACAGAACTTTATATTCTGCATAAACTTTCGACGAATCGACTTAAGCGAAAATATACAAAGAGCCGAATTGTTTGTGGGTATATTATTTTCACCTTTGGAGAACACTGCGAACAGAACATCGTCCTGTATGGATATGCCAAGACTCTGGGCTAAATCTGAGCTGGGTTTACCCAGATATCCAGCTTGGACTAGATTAAATTTAGTGCCGCCTTGCGCCTCGCTAATACATTCCACAGGGATTTCAGTGTATGAATAATAATTGGAATCTTCCTGGCAAATCCGCACCAGCTTAGTAATATACTCCTTGGGCGACGAATGATGACTGTGCTTTAGCTGTGTCGTCAGGAAATACGAGAAGCGTTCCGAACTAAATCCATACACGTAATTGACCAAATACGATTCTCGTGCATAGGAATTGATAAAAGTCCTGGTGCCCGTTGTGACAGCGGATGAGGCGATCTGAAACATTTTGGTCTTTTCAAGGGAACGCGATGCGACGGCAGGAATCTCGCTCCGATATGGTGAATTGTTGGTATATGTGACACCGACATACATTACATTTGTCACCGGATGCTGTGGAGGTCCGGGCGCAATAAATGCCACCGTTGAGGAGTTGGCATCGTTGGAAACGACTGCATCAGGCACTTCATGCTCGACAATGCTAACATTCTGTAAATTACGTACGGTACATGTACCTTGGAACAAAGACCCACAGGCAATAAGACGGGATGTGGCTCGGTCTATCAATAGCACCTTATTGTAATTATCTGTCGGCTTGCGAACAGCATTCATCGGGCAATCAAGTATTGTGCACTCGACAGAATCATTTTGTGGACCCGTTTTAACAGTCTCATGCAGTTCCAAATCTGGGGACAGCTGATATAATCGATTAACCCCTCCAACAAATACACGTCCTGTGATAGTGTCGACCAGCAGATGATTTAGATTCGTATCAAACTTGATCACATTTGTAATAATGTTGCTGGCATTTCTGTTGTTGTCGGAATTATCCGGAAGAACTTCGGTTAAATTCAATTTCGCCTTTGATGCTGCATTGCGTCCCACCCGATCGACTCTTAGGGATAACACCAAAGGCTGCTCCTCCTCTGCTGCATTATAATGGTGGGTCAATTCCGATGCTAGTATTTGGCTTATATATAATGACAGAATGAAACATTTAATATTCATTTCCACAATCACCAGGCTAATCGCCCTACAAAAGGCGATCAGTTCGGAACCGAACGTTGTTTAAGGATCTCCTCCTGAAGTATCGCTTGTGTTCCAAGTGTTGTCTGAAGTTTTTAAACAAGCTCAAACTATTTGAGACACGTTTTATCTATTAATAAAGTCGGTTTTCAATCAACATCCACTTTCAGTTAATAGCTGCCGCATTATCTGCAAAAAACGAATACTTTTGTGTTAACATAATCTATATAAGTTTACTACAATATATACTACTACAGTTTACTATACTATATATATGTAAATGTAGTTAATCTAGTTCAGCTTAGGCATGTATGTATGTACATCTATCTTTCCCTTGACATGTTTATCTTTTGCAACCAATAAATTTAATAAGGAATATTCGGTATATTCAATGAGAGTTTTCTCATTATTTTAATGTTCAACTCAATATTTGGAAGTTCAAATTATTTACAACTGTATTATAAGTAAAGTCTATGGTTTAGTTTAGAGCTCCATTGTAAGTCCAATTCTTATTAAATTCTTTCTGCACTGATTGACCTTATCTATTTAACTTCAAGAATTTGCATTCTAATATATATATACATATATATATATATATAGTTCATCTTCGTTCACAACTTTATCAGGTTATTTCATAAAAATTGATTTTTACCCTGGCACATGTTAGTATTGTTTCTTTGTTGCACTTGTAAGTGCAATTGTAAATGCAAAAACTACAACAAAAATAGTGTTGTGTAGTGTTTAAGAACCCTATCCTGTTTGCATATATTAAATATATTATATATGTATTTTCTGAAAAGTGTATAGATTACAGATGTAGGCATAGGCATACGAGTACATATGTTTTACATATTTGAATTACATATTTTATCACAATAAGCTTTTCCACAGCAAGTTCAAAGGCACATACACTTTATGTGTATGCACATCCATACATACATATATATATATGAAGGCGGTAACTTGATTTCCACCACGCCCACGCCGACGCCCAACGCAAGAGTTACAAGTGTTAATGTAAGGTCTATATGATACATGCACATTATAACAAATATCTCAATATTATATAGCATTATTTATTACATTTATATATTCAGTGTGTAATTGTTAACAAATAAATAATATTAAAAAATATGTATGTTTGGGGAGAAATGCATATGAGGAATGTACACTTAATTTCAATTGTGTCTGCTTTACGGATTTATCGCAATAATTGAAATACACTTACACTTGTTATCGACGTTTAAGTACATTTTACATTACATTATTTGCAATATGCAATCTGTTTTATATATTGTTCTTGTTCTATCTAACTCTGTAAAACACTAGATACAAGTTTTTTTCTCACAATACAAACGAACACATACGACTCATCAGGCTCATGTAAAGCCAATACACACAAACCAAGTACACAGAATGCAACCCTAGGATTTTCATTAATTCGTATCGATAATGTTTAATTTTAGAAAATATCGATATAAACAAATTAATTAAATTAACAGTGCTGCCACTTTAACTATATAAATAAGAAGGTATCTTTAATAGGTTGATTACTATACTTATTTTTACACACTACTTCTGAAGTACTTTAATAATTGAAATTTTAACGTACCGATTGACCGCACATATATTTCAGTGTTGAGCAACGGAAAACGAAGGTCCATCGATACATCGATACTTATTAGATGAATTTAAATATCTATTTTTAAAATGAATTACTTTTTTATAAATAAACTGATTGCACAAATTATTTCCATTAAAATTCCAATGTTCGATCGATTGCACATACTTGCTAAAACCAATTAAACATCCGATGGTCCGTTAAGTTTAATACATCGATATTTATTAAGAAATAAACAAGAACATCTGTAAGATTTAAAATTAACCAATTTTTTCTTAATATATTTGTTTGCACAAATTATTTAAAATGTATTTTAAGGATAACAAAATATAACGTACAATCGATCGCATACACATGAGCCGATAATCATAATACATCGATATTTATTAAAACACAGCAGTGTTTCCATCATTTTTCACCATCCCTATAGTGTGACCGCTCTGCCAGTTCTTTTTCTTCCGGACCGTGCCGCGTGTAAAGTTTTAATTACTTACTTAATTTTTAAAATGGGAGATTCTAATACATATGAAGAAGAGCATTTCGGTAGCGGAGATTCTGGTGCAGCGGAAACTTTCCCAATGCAATGCTCAGCACTGCGCAAAAATGGATATGTAATTATTAAGAGTCGTCCATGCAAAATTGTGGACATGTCTACTTCGAAGACAGGCAAGCATGGTCACGCCAAAGTCCATCTTGTTGGCATCGATATATTCAACCAGAAGAAGTATGAGGACATCTGTCCTTCTACACACAATATGGATGTACCTCACGTAAAACGAGAGGACTTTCAGCTTTTAGCGATAAGTGACGATGGCTTTTTGACTCTGATGAATGAAACTGGAGACCTTCGTGAAGACTTGAAAGTACCCGAGGGAGGATTGGGAACTCAATTGCGCGATGAATTTGATAATGGCAAGGACTTATTGTGCACCGTGATGAAGGCGTGCAATGAGGAGTCTGTTATTGCCATCAAAAACAATTCTGCATTGGATAAATAGGGTGATGCGACAGAATTCAATATTCATCAGCCTGATTCCAAACGATAGTAATGATATAAAACAATATCAATTAAACGATTCAACAATATAAACTTCTGTTGTTTTTGTCATGTATATCTTTTCATACCCATACATATATGTATATGCAGTTTTCAGCGTACGTACATCTTGTCACCAATGCTTTAAAATTTTTTAAGAAAACTGTTTTTTCACGCGAAGGAAAGGGAACAAAGCTGAACTTTATTTTGAAAAAATAGGTTAAAAATTTTTAAACTTTTTAGAGCATTTTAATGAAGTTACCCAGTTCTGATGGATCAGATTCTGATTCCTACGACTCGTTTGTATCAATCATACATAAAAATTATTGGAGAATTTAAAGCTGAAGGAGTATTTGATATTGCTACTGCATTTAATTCTCTGAACTTTGATGCGACCTACAGTTTTCCCATTAAAATGTTTGCTGTACTAGTTTCCTTTCATAAGCGCACAAAACACTTGGTTTGGCCGTGATGGCGACTTAATATAGCTCCCTTTACTCGTCCATGGCATCCTTGGCGGTATTTTTTATATTTATTAGGCATAGTGCGATTTACATGCAATTTCAAAGTAGATATGATAGTTTTCTAAAACGTCCCGTTTCCCGCAATTTTAAAATTTTCATCAAATTGGTCTTAAAAACAACCAGATTTGAGGGGGAAAAAAGCACAATTGCCAGCTACTTCTTCTCAAAGTCCGAATTGACTCGATCCAAGCTTGCTAACTTTCATTCTCTAAAGCCGTCTTATACACGTGGAATTGGCATATTTGAGATTAAAAATGAGTACTTAGTATTAACTTCAGTTATACGAGCTTATACACGCCACAAATGTGTATAAGGTAGTAATATACATATGTATGTATATGTAGCATCCATCTATCTGTTTCATTGGTATGCATGCTGCACTTTATATATGTACATATATACATATATATGGACGACTTGGCTGTGGACTGTAAAAGTTTCCCATAACATAGAACATATGTATGTACATATATATACTGGGATTGGGCATATTCTAATGCTAAATAATACAAGGGAATTTTTGTAGTAAATAGAGCTACATGGAGCTACATGTATATTGTGAACGTACAAAATGCGATTAAAAAAAAAAGTAAACGATACTATCGATATATTCTAGAAATGCCACCCTTCGAAAAATCTTACATTGCAACCATGTTGAAAAGTTATGTATTCTGCAAGGAGTATACGTAAGTTTTACCATTCGCCGTCAGTTGTTCTGAAAAATGTTCGCGCTACGTACCGCAGCTAAAGCAGATAAAAATTTGCTGCCTTTTTTGGGGCAAATGTGTAAGTAAAAAAAAAAAATTGTTTAAAGTTGTTTTATGTTTTGTTAAAACGTGAGAAACACTTACAAAGTAAATAAATGTGAGCTTTGCTCTTTTATAAAGCAACGTAAAGCAATTTCATGAAAATCGAACATAACCTTAATCGTGTGGTAGTAAGCGAAAAGAGAGATGATTGCATAATTTTTATTATAAGTATAATGCAGTATTCTATATGGTTTAATAATATATAGCGGCACAACTCTGTTAACATTTTATCAAATGAATTGCTAATGTTATTTGTACCCAACATTACATAACTTCATAATTAGTGATAACCGGTGCTGCCAATTTAGCCGTTTTACCATCAAGTCTAGGTTTTCAAAGTTTTATTGATCAAACCAAATATTGCTATATAGTTTTATTTTAGTTGCAACTCCATACGAATAAGGTTTTAAATATATATTTTGGCTATTCTGGCAGCACTGATGATAACTGTTTGTTCCCAAAAATTCCAGTGTGACGTAATGTTTAGGAATGTGTATAAATGGATATATATATGACTTAAATTGACTGTTGCTTGCAGCTCGTGGCCATGCTGCCAAGGCAGCTGCTAAGGCAGCCGCTGGAGCCAATGGAAAAATCGTTGCCGTAATTGGTGCCGTTGTGGACGTGCAGTTCGATGAGAACTTGCCACCAATTCTGAACGCCCTGGAGGTAGACAACCGTTCCCCCCGTCTGGTGCTTGAGGTTGCTCAGCATTTGGGAGAGAATACTGTGCGCACCATTGCTATGGATGGTACTGAAGGTTTGGTACGCGGACAAAAGGTTCTCGATACTGGCTACCCCATTCGTATTCCAGTGGGCGCTGAGACTTTGGGACGTATTATTAATGTCATTGGTAATATGCTCCACCATATAGCTATATATTATTGTATATACATATATAATATCAATCCATATTATATTGTTCAATCTAAAAGGTGAACCCATCGATGAACGCGGTCCCATTGAGACCGATAAGACGGCTGCGATTCACGCCGAGGCTCCTGAGTTCGTTCAGATGTCTGTGGAGCAAGAGATTCTTGTTACTGGCATCAAGGTTGTCGATCTCTTGGCCCCCTATGCTAAGGGTGGTAAAATTGGTCTCTTTGGCGGTGCTGGCGTAGGCAAAACAGTGCTGATCATGGAACTGATCAACAATGTTGCTAAGGCCCATGGTGGATACTCTGTCTTTGCCGGTGTGGGCGAACGTACCCGTGAGGGCAATGATCTGTACAACGAGATGATTGAGGGTGGAGTTATTTCCCTCAAGGACAAGACTTCGAAGGTGGCTCTTGTATACGGTCAGATGAACGAACCCCCAGGTGCTCGTGCTCGTGTCGCTTTAACTGGCCTGACCGTTGCCGAATATTTCCGTGACCAGGAGGGACAGGATGTGCTGCTGTTCATTGACAACATTTTCCGTTTCACCCAGGCTGGTTCCGAAGTGTCTGCCCTGCTGGGTCGTATCCCATCTGCTGTCGGTTATCAGCCAACTTTGGCCACTGACATGGGTTCTATGCAGGAGCGTATTACCACAACAAAGAAGGGATCGATCACATCGGTGCAAGCTATCTATGTGCCAGCTGATGATTTAACTGATCCAGCTCCAGCAACAACCTTTGCCCATTTGGATGCCACCACTGTATTGTCGCGTGCCATTGCCGAACTGGGCATCTACCCGGCTGTCGATCCCCTGGATTCCACATCCCGTATTATGGATCCCAATATCATAGGCACGGAGCACTACAATGTTGCCCGTGGAGTGCAAAAAATCTTGCAGGATTACAAGTCTCTCCAGGATATCATTGCCATCTTGGGTATGGATGAGTTGTCAGAGGAGGACAAGTTGACTGTGGCTCGTGCCCGCAAGATCCAACGTTTCTTGTCGCAGCCATTCCAAGTCGCCGAGGTCTTCACTGGTCATGCTGGTAAACTGGTGCCATTGGAACAGACCATCAAGGGCTTCTCACAGATTTTGGCTGGCGAATACGATCATTTGCCAGAGGTTGCGTTTTACATGGTGGGCCCTATTGAAGAAGTAGTTGAGAAGGCAGACCGTCTTGCCAAGGAGGCTGCCTAAACTTGATTAAATTCAATTGAATTAAGCACTAAAGTTTTCTGCGAAATTGTAAATTTCCGAACCTTGAAGAAATAATAAAACCTTACTTATCCTAAAAATTACAAATATATATCATTATCTTGGTATGCGATATATGGATCTCATCTTATATATAGTACTACTAGCTAGAGGTGGTAGGGCTATATTTATGACGAATTTAGGTGAAAGAATTAGGTTTCGGACTTCTAGTTTTTTTTATTGAATTTTAAAAATAATTAAATTTGCACGATGATGGATAAAGAGAGGAAGAGCAACGTGTGAGAGAGTTGTCGATCAAAGTAAAGGTCACGCTTAGCTGTACAGCTCACGGAGATCGAAAAGGACCAAGCGAGCAGAAATAACGAGAGGCACGCAAAAGTAGAGTAACCAGGGAGAAGTATCACAAAATGAAGTAGGAGCAGACAACTCAATCAAAACAAATACGACAATGAAAAAATATCAACAGCACAACAAATTACACCAGGCGAACAGAGAAAACAACAGAGAAACTCGATCAAAGCAAAGACAGTGTGAACTGTACTGATTGGTTGAAAACAATGAGATCAGAATTGCGCGTCTTCTTATCCACTCTCCTTGCGCTCTCTTCGATTTACCTACTCTTAATTATTTATTACCTGCTGCTGTTGTTGTTCGCCTGGTGTAAACTGACTTCGTAACGAGAAAATCTTTGCAAAATCTCAAGCAGCCTAACAAAACATGTTGCATACCTTTCGGCTTCTTAATGGTTATTTGCTGCGTATGTACATACGATGGGGAATAGGAAATCTACTGATTTTGCATATTGACTGCAAGAAACGACAACTTATACAAGATTTATGCGCAAGGATTCGTGGCGACCCTCGCCCAGGGCCAAGGAGAGTGCAATAAATTTGATTAGCGTATTAGCACAACAGGCCGAGAGTTGGGGACGGAGCAGGAGCAGGAGCTGCAGCCAGAGGATCTCACTTAGGGCATAATATTTCCCTATAGAATAAAACATCATCATTCAGCCCTTCATTTGTTTAATGTACATCAACGGCGGTCAATGATTGTTTAAGGCATTCCCTGGATATTGTTGGCGGCTCCACAATGACCCTGAATACCATGTTCGTCCAATTTATGTGTTTTGTATCCTCAGCACACAATTCAGAAGGACTGAAATATATTTTTGTAATTGAAAGGAGATCTGACTACTATTCCGTAACCTGTTGATTATCCCTTCGTTATAAAATACGGACCTCGTAGCTTTTATAATTTTTATTAAGTACGCTGTATTACATAAATCATAAATATGGAATAATAAATATTAATTTGTAATTTGCGTTAATATTCGCCAATTTTAAATATTTATATTGTATTTATATATTTCAGTATTTCTACAGAAAGTTATTTATATGCATTCGTTTAGTTCTTTTGCTTTGTTCTTTCTTCTTTTTTGTTTTGTTTTGTTCTTTTAGTTTTTCTTTATGCTTGTTGATTTCTTTTTGGATATTTAGAAAACAATACTGTCTGATTCTGTGCTTTATTGATTATAGATTATCAAACTTTCATTTTCAATAGTAGATGTTCTTATAATGTTCTTTATCGCCATCTCATATATATGTATTTAGAATGTAATGTAAGAAAACATTTAAAGTTCTAGTAAATGTGTAATAATTGTTGTTTCATATATTCTTCCTTTGTTTTAGATTAATTAAAAATGCATACACGACATTCAACAGTAGTATTAATTTGTTTTAAAGAGCTCTTGTTTCTTCATATCATATCATTTATAATGGCTAGGTAGTGTGGTGTAGTGTACATAAGGATTTATTTCACTTACAATGTGTCATGGTATAACCACTAACTACCAATTGAAGTTCTCATCGTGAATAAATGTTTGTAAAGTCTTCCTTTGTTGTTCTTCTTTTAAAAAAAAAGGGAAATTAGTAAACAATATTCAAATGCAAGATTATGTCTTCTTAGACAAATTGATGCTCAACAAAATAAATAAATACTCTATAAGGTAGCACCATTACCGTCCGTTAATGTCCGTTAATGTACATTACCCTCCATTAAGGTCCATTAACGTTCGTTCATGTCCGATTTTTTCTGTTCACGGACATGAATATCATAATGTCAGTTGAAGTCTGTTAATGTCCGTTAATCCTACCTTTTTCGAATCTTTTTTTCCATCTTGTTCTTTATCTTTCTGTTTTTTTTTTGTTGTTGACTGTTGCAAGAGCTAAGCATACACGTATACACACATAAATATCAGTTTTAGTTTGAACTTGTACTGTTACTATAGCGCTTTATTAATCTTAAACATTCTAGCGATTTTCGATTTCAACAATATTGTACAAGTTTCAGATTTCAGTGATGTGTGTTACAATTGATTTAGATTTAAAAACGATTAGCCGATCCCTTTTTTCCGTTTTGCCATCACTTTATCGTAGATGTTATAATATATTTATAAATTTTATGTTAAAATATATTTATAAATGAACTATTACAAATAAACATACATTATTAATTCTTTATAATTATACAAAACAATCTTCTTGATCGTGATATTTCTCTTTTTTGTTGTTGTTATCTATCCTTTGTCTTTGAGTGTGTGTACTTTGATGTTCGTTTGAAGATCTCACCAACGATGTGTAGGAACGAAAGTGATCTGATCTCATTTCAAATATTCAAGAATAATGAAGTATATGAATAATGAATTATACCCAATGAAATGATCTAAATTTCTTTCTCACATTCTCATTTTCGTTCTGTTCTTGGTTTTATAGAACTCTTAGTAGAGCAATTGTACACATTTTTTTAATAGATTAATTTCTTCGTATTCCCAACATCTTGCCAACTTTTTGGTCACTTACGAATTTAATGAATTAACTAATTAAGTTGCCCATTGATGTTAGCTGTACATTACATTCTTTAATTTTGCATAACAATTAGCTAAAGTTTACACTGATTTATCATTTATTTAGTGACATTCCTTTGTTTCATCATCTTCGGTATTAGTTAAATTTGTAAATGCTAGCTTGTTTTTTTATTGATGCGTGAAGTTAGATATTAATAATAAAAAACCTTTTTATATCCGCGTATGCATGTTTATGTTTTAAATGTAACTTTTTTAATTGTGTTTTTGTTTTTGGAACATCATAAATATGTGTGCGGTATATTCAAAAGTTCTTCTTAGGTAGAGACATTACTCTTGTTCGGACTCTCTCGATAGTACTCGTAGTACAATAGAATCAAAAATATCAAAAGGCATTTTGATATATTTCGATTTAGTCGTCATAGATGACTTATTAATTAAATGAGCTGTATAGATTATTATCAGCTATTTCCAAGTTATTCCCACATATCTACATAATAGTTATGTAATGTATCTGATCGAGATCTTAAAAATTTTCGCTATCGTTTTCTCTTTTATTTATTTCCTTTTTCCCTTTTTTATTTGTAAGACTTTCTAAACCTAGACCAGGCTCTATTCTTGTATTAGTGCTGGAGAAACAAACAAACAAACTATGCATTGCATCAAAATATTCCTTTGCACACATATTCTACAAATATATAGCAAGAAAAATAACATTTGTTTGAAAGTAAGAGAACGTTTCCTTAAGACAAGTACATAGGTAGCCACAGAGACAGAGAGAAAACCGACTCAACCTGCTAGTTCTTTGATTTTTGGTTTAATTAAATTAAATTAGTTGAATTACAATCGGACAATAAGCTCAGAATTTATCCACATCCTTATATTATTGAATAATCCATTTGTTTTTGTTGTGTGTGATGAGATTGTTTCCGATATTAAAATATTTCATTTGCAATTAATTAATTGAATAAAGAAAATATTGAATCCTGTTCACATTTATATCAATAATATAATAATTACAAGAGTAGAGGCGGGGTAGTTTTTGTGGTGCTAACATGGAAAATGTAGATAATGTGGCGATAGCATATATTTTCCTTGTTCTTTGTGTGCTTTAGTTTACCTGATTATGCTTCGTTCATTTCACACAGTTCATATTTTATATAAACTAACGATCGAATATTTTCTTTTTTTTATATTTCTAGCGGTAATCATTCTCCTCCTCCTCATGGCTACATTAAGCGTGTGTCATCTTCATCTACTTCTGCGATATAAAATCAAATGTCGTTGCCCCGCTGATCTTGCCAGATGCGCTCCTATGAAAATGGACATTCTGCCATTTGTTATCGCGTCGGTGCCAGACGCGTGTCTCCTCTGATTGATGAGTATGTGCATGACCTTGTCTGTAAGACAATGCAAAATAATTACGTCGATTTAGCTACAAATACTCATTTTACACAAATAGGTAGCCGAGCCAATTAATTTATTAAGGTCCTTATTATTAATATATGTTTTTGTATCGTATTGATGATATATTTTTTTATACCCTTCGACCATTGAAAATGGTTAAAAAAGGTATACCAACTTTGTGCAAATGTATTTAACAGGCAGAACGAGGCGTGGCAGACCCCACAAAGTATACATATATATTCCTACTCAGTATCACTAGCTGAGTCGATTGAGCCATGTCCGTCTGTCTGTCCGGATGTCCGTTTGACCAGATGAACATACACATTTTAGCTATTATAAACTAGCTATATATTATAAACGCTAGAGACACCAAATTTGGAATAAAGGATCCTATATACTCGGGCCCACCGGCCCCGCAAATCACTAATTTAGTTTTTAAACACGATTTGTAAGCGTCGTAAGAAATATATAACTTTCTAACTTTAACATATAATAAACTTATAGTTATTTCCCTTTACTCTTGAAACTTCAATCGGATCGGAAAATAAATACAGAAGTTATTTAAGAAAGTATGTGCATAAAATCATATGCTTGTATCAGCTAACAAGGGAGGAGGTCGAGCGCGAAACGCGAGTGCCATTTGTCGAAGATAATTTGAAAGTATGTTCATATGAATATGTGTATGAATTAAACAAATTAAGGGTATCCCACTGTCACGTACCGCGCGACAAACGTGGACAAAAGTATTTTGACATCGTAAAGCAAGATCAACCACCGCTTCTGATTCCAAACTGAGAGTAGTAAAGGTAACTAATTTAATTTTATGAGAGAGACAACGATAAAAGCATTAATCGAGCAAAAGCTTGCATTGCTAACGGTCCATATTTATTTTCTATTATTTTTTGTATGCCAGCCTAGAATTCTTTGGTTGGACAAAAATATTTTGACGATCATTTTCGTTGATTTGCTTGCTGTGCAAAACACATGCTTTGATTACTTAAGTTATTTTGAATTTTTTAAAATATTTAAATACCTTAAAAAAATATACAAAGTGCTAACACAAAGAATGTATTCCCAAATATACAAAAAAACGAGAGGAACAGTCGCGCAAAACGCGACAGTGGGATACCCTTCGACCTATGTTCCCGTGTAGTTTAATTTGTCAAATTCATACACATATGCATATGCACATGCTTTGAAATTAATCCCGACAGATGGCGTTCGCGCTTCGCGCTGGCCCGCCTCCCCTGTTAGCTGACAGAAGCACTTGGTTTTATGCTCATACTTTCTTAAATAACTTCTGTGATTATTGTCCGATCGGATTGTAATTTGGAGACTATGTAGATATTTCATTCAGCTTAGTATATGTTAAAGTTAGAAAGTTGTATCTTTTATACAGCGCTTACAAATTGAGTTCAAAAATTAAATTATTGATTTGTGGGGCGGTGGGCGTGGCACCTAACATTTGAAATAAACTTGATCTGCGCCGAGTACATAGGAACCTTCATTCCAAATTTGGTGTCTCTAGCATTTATAATAGCTGAGATGTGTGTTCATCTGGTCAGACGGACATCCGGACAGACAGACAGACATGGCTCAATCAACTCGGCTAGTGATTTTGAGTAAGAATATATATACTTTACGGGGTCTGCCACGCCTCCTTCTGCCTGTTACATACATTTGCACAAAGTTAATATACCCTATTTTGACCATTTTCAATGGTCGAATAGTATAAAAAGAATAATTCCCTTTTAAATATGAACAGATCGGAAAGACCAAGCAATACAACGCATATTGAATACCGCATAATACTGAGGAAAGAAAATGTTCTGTTTACACTCAAAGCAGTGTCGATTGAGCTTGAAGAGCATCATAAAATATCAGTTAGTCGAAAAACTGTGGAAAGACGTTTAAAAGAATGAGATTTGCATACTTATGGAGCTCGTCCATCTCAGCAAAAAAAAGTTGCAACGGTTTCGTTTGCTAAGTCCTATTTAAACAAGCCCCAATCGTTTTGGGAACAAGTGTTATGGACAGATGAAAGCTTTTTCAAATACCTCGGATATAAGAAAAAGATTTACTGCTGGTTGCCAAAGAATGGTCGTTAAAAAAATTAAAAAGGATCGGTAATGTTTTAAGGTTGCGTGTGCTTCAATGGCTGGATGATTTGATACCAATTGATGAAGCAATGAACAGGGACAAATATTTACGTGTCTTAAATGACCACGCATTTAATTCTGTTGACCCGCTCATTGGACAATCATTTGTACTGCAGCAGGACAACGCTCCACTGATTACTGCACTTTTGAGAGGTGTCAAGGTTAATGTATTAGATTGGCAGCCTCAAAGTCCCGATTTCAATATTATAATATGAGCTTATATAAAAAGAAAACGAAGCTCAGATTTATCAAGAATCTGAGATGAGACGATTACTAAGGTTCAAGGACTTTGACAGAATATCTCATTGGAAACATTACAAAATTTGGTAAAATCTATTCCTGGACGCTTGCAAAGGGTCAATGATGTAAAAAGAGCGTTTGTTTTTATACCCTTCGACCATTGAAAATGGTCAAAAAAGGGTATACTAACTTAGTGCAAATGTATGTAATAGGCAGAAGGAGGCGTGGGAGACCCCATAAAGTATATATATTCTTGCTCAAGATCAAAAGCCAAGTCGATTGAGCCATGTCTGACTGTCTGTCCGGATGTCCGTCTGACCAGATGAACACACAGATCTCAGCTATTATAAACGCTAGAGACACCAAATTTGGGATGCAAGTTCCTATATACTCGGTGCAGATCAAGTTTATTTCAAATGTTAGGTGCCACGCCCACCGCCCCCACAAATCAATAATTTAATTTTTGAACTTAATTTGTAAGCGCTGTATATAAGATACAACTTTCTGACTTAAACATATACTAAGCTAAATGAAATATCTACGTAGTCCCCAAATTACAATCCAATCGAACAATAAATACAGAAGTTATTTAAGAAAGTATGAGCATAAAACCAAATGCTTCTGTCAGCTAACAAAAGAGGCGGGCGAGCACGAAACGCGAGCGCCATCTGTCGGGATTAATTTCAAAGCATGTGCATATGCATATGTGTATGAATTTAACAAATTAATCTACACGGGAACATAGGTCGAAGGGTATCCCACTGTCGCGTTTTGCGCGACTGTTGCTCTCATTTATTAACAACTTTGTAACCATCACCAATTTATACTTTTTCTAACAATGTTCAAGAAACTTTGAATTGTCGAAGCCAAAGAATCATAAGCTGGCGTAAAAAAAATAATAGAAAATAAATATGTACCGTTATCAATGCAAGCTTTTGCTCGATTAATGTTTTTGTTGTTGTCTCTCTTGTAAAATTAAATTTGTAACTTTTACTACTTGCTTTGCGTTGTCGAAATACTTTTGTCCACGTTTGTATAATACTATACAAGCATATCTCTCATGTTTATGGAGTTTGCTTAGGCAATAGTCAACTTACTAATAATTTTTTATTCATCTAAAATAATGGAAGTGCAAATTCTTAACCTTTTCCCCCTTTATATTGTAGTATAATCATCTAATGCAATGTGCTAATCAATTTTTGAACGAAAATTAATCCATTTATTGACAATATAATGTATGTGTATATAAATACATACAAATATTACTCACTTATCAATGTACTGCGTAAGCCGTACGTAGGCAATGCATGCGGCTTCTTCTCCCAGCAAATGAACATGAGGATTCAATATTGTAGTATTAATGGCCTTACAATTCTTTCCAAGCACTTTGAAATAAGAACAGAATGATATTATCTCCAGGAAACATAAACATAACAAATGCAACTTACCGTTTTCAAAATAGAATTTGTGAAAGTCAATTCCTTCGACTAAATTTCCTAATGCTTCAGGCTCAAAAGCAGTGAGATGTGGATCACATATTTTACTGCAAATTTTATATAGTACAGAATAAGTAATGCATATATAATTTATAATTTAGAAAACGTGTACTAAGTAAAGAGATTAGAATATTTATGAATATAAAAGGTCAAGAAACTATCCACGTTTTTTTCTCGACTAATATGATGTCTGAATGACGCGAAATTTAGCATGAGTAGAAGGAACTTTATGGGAGATTTTAATAAGGAGACAACTTTATAACATTGAATTTATCGAAAGGCCTTGATCAGAAAATCAAAACACCTATGTCTCTAACAGAAAGAAGATGGTATATTCGACCACACAAAGTACGTTCATGTACTGTTCATGTATGGATATTCATAAAGTACGTTCATGTACAGGGTCCGCCACGTTACTTTTTTTTTTTTAAAACTGCGCACAAGATCGATCGTAACGTTGGCTGTGTGGCACGGAGCGCCGTCTTGCTGGAACCAAATGTTGTCCAAGTCCTCCTCTTCGATTTCCGGGAAGAACCAATCCGTTAACATGGCCCGGTAGCGTTCGCCATAGACCGTAACGGCGGCTCCTGTCGCATTTTCTCCTCACGCACATTCTCGGCCACAGCAGCGATATTACCGGCAGTACGCACTTTTTTTGGTTTCTCACGCGTTGGTTTATCAATAATTGTGCCGGTTTCTCTCAATTTTTTCAAAAGAAAGCGCACATACGGAGCGGGCGGTGCTTTGTTACGGCTCATTTCCGTGCGTAATTTTCGCACACATTCTGCAACATTACCATAATTATATTTTAGCGCGTTCCTCAATCGTATACACAACCATTTTCGTTCAGCGGAAGGATAAAACTAACTTTCTGTCGAATCAGATGTAACATCAGTGTTACCACACTCAAAATAACCACTAGTTAATAAAAAAAAATGTTAGATGGCGGACCCTGTACTGTTCATGTATGGATATTCTTTAGCGACCATATCATAGCCTATATAGCTAAGAAGATACTAAATTTGATAGTAATATGTCTTGTTGCACGTAGATTATGTTAGAAAAGAGTTATATTTAAGCTACAACGTCCTTCTTTGGTATCTGCAATAATTATCAGCATCCAAATGATATCTGAAGTTACGATACTATAGTAAACTTACAAAACTATTTGATACATGATTTAATATAGGTAAAGTTCAGTGAAATACAATCGAAATACCCTATATGATTTTATTGAAATTATTAGCTTTGAGTATGAAGAGAATATTAAATGGATACAGAACATTTTAAAGCATAAATATAGTACCTTATTTGACATAATGAGATGTTCAACTTACGTATATCCGTCGAAGTCACCGCTATTGATGGCCTCAATTAACTGTTCTGTGATCTTAATTATTTCTTGACGTCTGGCTGCTTTGTATAGTGTATATGTTTATGAAATCGAATATATATTTCAATAATTAATAATGCTAGAAATATATTTTCAGTGGAATGTTGTGTTTCGCTGATATTACATAGGATGAATTTATTCGATTTCGATTGCGATTACAATAATATAGAATGATAAATACATTTCAATGATCCAACGATCCAAAGAATCAATTATCCAATATTAAATAGCAGAACAGATTAATCACAAAACGAAAAAATAGAATAACGCAACATAAAGTCAATGGAAGACATTGTTTAATAGGTTTGAATTTTCCAGCAAACTCTTCAAACAGTAAAGCAGAGGGCGACAGATCCTACAGACATACATTCATCATGATACACATAGATATGTATAGTATGTAGATACATTATCTGAATTTCTTTCCAACAAAAGAACCCACATATTTATCTCGATTCGACTTCCACAAACAGTAGAAATTCCCGAACCAAATCTTCTATATCCCTTTTTTTTTAATTTCAATATTTAATATTCTTTAAACTAAACATATAATATTATTCTTGTCGATAATCGACATCGTTGTAACACAATCTTATAACCATAATATTTTATACTAATACCAATTAAAATAATCAAAAAGAGTATACCAACTGAGATGCAAAAAAGCTGAGGCAGACCCCATAAAGTATTTTTGTTTATTCTTGTTCAGGATCAAGATCACGTCTCAGCGTCTCTTTTTCAGTTGGGTTGAACATTGAGATCTTATATATTTTTAAAGCTAGGCACACCAAATAGATTGCATAAAGCTTCTTGTATACCATCAGTTGATAAACAGTATATCAAGAGTTGTATGCCACCAACCGCGCAAATCGTTCATTTAGGATTATAACTGAAAATATTAAAGTCACTTTGGCACACACATATACAAGTAGTATATAAATACTACAACTTTTGTTGTACCCAATGTTATTTTTGAATAACTTGTAAAAAATCTAATCTTTAATTTAAATGGATCGATGCTGTATTAGCTAAACATGTTGGAAATTTTGTCCAATGCATTGACTTGAGTATTCTAAATAGCCGTACGGATTTTGTACGTCTATATATATGTATATATATGTAACCACATGGCCAGTAAAATAAATGTACAATTAATATGGCGTTTTTGTATTTTCAGTATAAGAGTGTTTAATCAAAATCTTGCCCAGAAATAATATTCTTGCCATGTTCTATACAGAGTATATTAATGTTAATTAGAAGAATTGTTTACACATTTAATGAAACTGTAAAAAATAGCTAGAGACACCCAATTGCGTATAGAAGTTCTTGAATATCATACCGAGAGTATTTCGTTTTCAAATACATAGATGAATACATATACATAAATACCTTTCCTCCAAGACCCAATGCGATCGGAACAACAAACATAGACACTATTAAAAAACATGTTTTGCAATATGCTTTACGATCTTTATTCTGTTGGGACTTGCACTAAAGATTCATATTGTGTGTTCTCTCTTTTCAAAAATATCTCATAATTTACATGAAAATATTATTAGAACACATTTCACTAAATAAATAATGCATAAATGCTATACTGTTCATTTAAAAAAGCCAAATTCATAGTTAATAGTTATTACTGTTCACAACTGGTATGACAGAAAGTGTATAAACACTATATTTAGTAAAGCAGGTTCTCTTTAATATTAATGTTAATGCTTTACAGCCATAAAGATATATTCAGATTCAGAACAGAAATGTAGTTACGTATATATATTAACATGTAAATGGTTATATTAAAGAGCACGTAACCTCAAGATCAATCCTTAAGCAGACAATATGTACATAGTATTACTATCAACAGGAAAAATGGAACCAGGTGAGGGCTAAAGCATAACTACAGAACATCGAATAATGACTTCAATGTAAGTGCAACTAGTATTTGTATGAATGCTTTATATTATATTATTATAAGGAATAGAATGCATAGCATAACATTTATACATATACAAAAAATACCCATGCAGTGAAATTATGAACTGTTTCATATGCTTAAAGGTACTAGGGATGATCCAGATTGTAGTAGTATTTAATGCTATGTAGTATGAGTGCGCAAGCAACTGTCAATGGATGATAATACATACCTGACGAACATTGTGAGTTTCCTGAGATTTGCTGGCAAGTTTTAGCAGGACACACAATCCTTAATTCTAAAACACACACATAAATATGTTGTGTTACATATATAATGAATACATATATGTTGGCGTTATACATATATAAATATATCAATATATATGTGTATATGTATATGTCGCATATATATTCATAAATAAGAAAATGAAAGATAATAAAACAGTTTTGTTTTAACAGCTCTTCAAAGAATGTTTAATGTTTGTTTGTGTGCTTATGAGAAGTAAGAAGGAATATATGTATGTCAACAGACTGACCTACTTCTTATATAGGACATTAATGCGCTTTCTATATATTGTCTCGATGCAGTTTTGAATTAAAATGATGCCATCATCAGCAATAAGAAAAGCTCTAGCGAATAAGCATAACCTGAATGATAGGGAATTCGATGAGCTCTCTTGTGGAAGAGTTTTCAAATTGATTTATTAAAATAAAGTTACAGATTTTTCTATATATATATATCTGCCGTTTCTCACTATACATACACGCAGTGGAACTTATTGGTTTCCCTTATTGGACAAACAGCAAAAGCTTAGAATGCGATCTGCAAGTGATCAAAGAGAAAGAGTGAGAGAAAATATATAGTAGTATAGTTTGCACTTAATCAGTGCATGCACGGTAGAGTGAATTACATTAAAGTATTATACTATTATTCTTGTATCACTTTATTGCTCACTCAAGCATGGTACACTTGGTACTTGACATAATTCATTGTTGGGATAGCAAATGTCTGTAAGCATTTGTAGACCATACTCACCACACTGGCAGGTCTTGGATTGGTCTATACCTCCTCCAACTAGGTCGTTGGTGGGATACGAAGTGGCAAAGCCAACGTCGAATTGAACAGGAGATGACAAATATGACACCTTAGTTGTGGTGTAGCAACTCAGTGGATAAGTCTGGATGCCTAATATTTTGAAATTGGTACGAGCGATCACATCAGATAGTTTTCATCATTCAAAATATTTAACCTATTTTCAATGCAATATTCCAATGTTAGTACAATAAACTTCAAACTCACTTAATTCGATTTTTAAAAGAGTAGCAATTGAATTATTAGTAAATAAAAAGCTTTAAGCTTGGTAACTCAAATCGACTTGAAAAAGCCAATAAAGGAATTCTTAACAGGAGAGCTTTGCAAGAAATTATAGCTACTTCCGGATAGAGATGTTTGTTTTAAATTATTAATCATTCACTCATTCATAGGAAAATTGATAAAAATCCGTTGACTAATGTTTTTTTTGTTGATTAGCATGTGATATGATAATATGAGTTAAAGTAAAAAACAAAGCAAAAACAACCTGCGAAATGTAAATCATCGGTTACCTTCTGGTTCTTTTGATATGACTGTGGTACTGCGATCAACGATTCCTTTTTTATCTTCTAAAAAAGAACAAATTTTATATAATTCAAAAATGAAACGGTGTCTTAATTTTTAATACTTAAAAACTGCTGCAAGTTGCATGTGAAGAAGGTTCGCTTCGTATATTTATCAGATCATACAAATTTTGACCTCATTCACATGCAAAATACATAAGGACAGTGCGGGGGGGTTTCGGGCACAATTTTTATACCCTCGCATGTAATTTTTTCCTAGATACTTTAGATACATATTTATATATTGATAGTGACTTTTCTTTTTGGCAACATTTGCCTATTTTTTCCGTATTCATTAACACCATATCGATTTATTCTATATTTTTCATAGAAGAATCAGTGAAAGCTAGTTGAATTACATCATTTGGAGCTTGTCACTCCGCTTGGCTATCGATAGTTAGTTAAGTAATTTTAGAGGGGACACTTGGATTTAGTATTTTAGTGTATACGTTTTTATTGTTGTTGTAATTGGTCACACTCATTTAACTAAGAATTAAGCTATGTTTAGAGCGTCAGATCAGTTCGTCTGCCGATATCGAAGAGTGAGGGAAGGGAGACTGCGGTACTTAGAGTTCATCATCATTCGCAGAACATGAATAATTAATAAAGACTGCAAGGATATAAAACCTTCGGCAAGCCGAAAATAAATTTTCTTTCTTGTTGTGTTTTTCTTAATTATTCTAGAAAAGTTCTTAACAAAATTGTGCAATAATATGAAAATTGTTTATTCCTTTGAATTTTCTTAAATTGATATATTAAAAAAAAACGAATAATTTTGTTAAGTCTGTTAAAGCAAGGCCGAGTAGTTTTAAATAAGTTGTTTATAGATTAGTATTTATCGATAATAAAGTGTTTTGTTGCAATCGAAAATTTCAGATTCAGCGGAAGCTTTCGAAGCCACAATAAAAATGATGAGCACATCTGCTTATTTTCACATTTGTCAAATGAATAAATCATAGAAAAGGCAGGCAAATACAACAAAGTACAATAGATATTAAACGTGCTGTCCAATACGGATAATTTATTAAATGGAAGTTGCAAAATTAAAAAGTTGTGAATTATACTATAATATATTCGCCTTGTGTCTGTTTTATTTTACATGCAAATATTATAGGCGGGTTATCTACATAGATAATTGGGACCACTTGAAAAGATGCTGTTGCTGCCAATCGATGTATCGATCTAACATTTAAAATATAAAATAAAATACAGAAGCAAAAACGACATGGATTTCGTTTTGAATTTGCAATCTAACAAATAAAATGATGTTATATTTTTTAATCAAATACATTAAGTATTAATAACAATTGCATACATAACAATTGCTCAAAACATAATTTAATGAAAATCTATAACTCTGTCTAGGACAAATTAACATAAAGCAGATTAGCTGGACGAACATACATACTTTATCACCCGATCTACACCTTCAACATCAGCATTACTAATTAAATGATTTCAAAAAGAATCTCTTCTAAACAATCAGCCTCGCTACTTGTCACAAATATGTTCAATCTTTAATATTGCTCTATTTTCTATTTATATAATATATAAGTGATGATGGAGAAGAATAACAAACAAATAAAAATATATGTCGGGTCATTATTAATGTTTTTGGAACATATTGCAATTTTTTATTGACTTTTTAGGTCATTTAACAAGTTTCCGCTTGTAATACTGAAACGAGACTTCCCGTCTACTTTGTAACGTTAAGTTTTCATCCAGAAATTTCTAGTCGGATTTCTTTAATACAGGTGGTAGGACTAGGGTCCACATTTAGCAATAGTATAAACTCTCAGTCTATAAACCTATTTTAGAGGTAATTCCATAAAATATGAATTATGCATTTTTTTCATAGAATGATTTTTTAAAACTCACACATATAATAATGTAAATAATGAATACATATATGTTGGAGGTATACATATATAAATATATACATATGTGTATATGTCGCATATATATTCATAAATAAGAAAATAATAAAACAGTTTTGTTTTAACAGCTCTTCAAAGAATGTTTAATTTTTGTATGTGTGCTTATGAGAAGTAAGAAGGAATACACATATGTATATCAACAGACTGACCTACTTCTTATATAGGACAATAATGTCCTTTCTATATATTGTCTCGATGCAGTTTTGAATTAAAATGATGCCATCATCAGCAATAAGAAAAGCTCTAGCGAATAAGCATAACCTGAATGATAATTTCGAGAAGGTGCCTTTCTAATATTGATAATCTTATATTAATTGAGAAAGAAATGTTTTTTTTTAGATTCTTTTTGGTTCAGAAACGTTCTTTTATTGCAACAAGTGTAACTAATAAAGTAATTAAATGTCCGATTATTCAATGTCGGGTAGTGTATGATATTTGTAAAGGTTTTTCAGAGTATCGAATGCAATCGACAGTTTTTCTTATTAGTTATCAACTTGTTACTGAAATTCGCGTTCAAATCGAAAATCGATTCATTCAGTTTAGCACTTATTTGAATGAATATTTGAATATTTACCCTTCACATCGTCGTCCTCCAGTGTTGTACTAGATGAGTCAGTTGATTCCTTCACTTGCGAACCGTCACCTTTTTTAGTGATCATGCTTCTACCTTAAAACGGCATTATATTGATTATAAAAGTGGAATTAAATACCTTACTTTGTGGAAATGTATGTAACAAGAAAAAGGCGTGGCAGACCCCACAAAATATATATATTCTTGCTCATTATCGGAGTCGAGTTGACCTATGTTTATGTGTGTTTGAGCACAGCTATGGTAAATGCTATAGATACCAAATATAAGGTTTCTGTAATCTTAAGCTCATTAATAATGTTGGAGGACTCGCCCTCTATCCATAGTTTGTATTTGTTTCAACATGCCTTCTACCCTCCGATCTTTCCTTTACCATTTATGTTTTGTTGTATGTATTCACTGATAGCTATTACAACATCAATCGCTGGACATATGCAATTTCTTTTTAGTATATAGTCGTGCGACTTTAATAATATGAAATCAGCAAATAGGTTATGTGGCAGCTATACTATATATCGGTCAGATCCAGCTAGTTCCAACTTGTTTGTGGCATGCAGAATAGAAAAATGTGTTTCCAGATTTCATCGCGATAGTTTCTAAGATTGAGAAACTAGTTTGGGATGCAACAGAAAGACAGACAGACAGACGGACAGACAGACACAGTACGACTCGCTTATTGATGCTGATTCAGAATATTTATACTCAATAGGGTGGAAAGATGACTCCCAAAGTGCATTGCAAACTTCTGGTCAATATATCGTATACAATCTGTGGGTATAAATTTCCATTATTCATGTATACACTTACTTGAAAAGTTTCTTGTGGCGAGCATGGTGGTCAATATAGCACCTTTAAGCTTGCGACGAGCATTGAATTTCTTGAGACAGTCAACTGTTTCCTGACGGTGTACTACAGAAGCAACACGTTCCCTTTGCTAAATTGCAATCAAAATTCAATTATCAACATATTTAGATCACATATTTAATATATATCTGTGTACTTACACAAATCCACGGATGTTTCAGGGCTTCGGCTGCTGTTATCCGCTTGTTTGGGTTTACAGTGAGCATTTGATTTATTAAATTCTTTGCTTCTGGCGTTACAGTATCCCATTCTGGAGAAGGATACTAAAAAACAAAAGATTTTTTAGAAAAATATAAATAAGCAGTATAACTTTTTCAATACTTAGATAATAACGAAACGTACTTGACTGTAATTTACTCTTTTTATACCCCTCGACCATTGATTTTGGTAAAAAAGGGTATGTTAACTTTGTGCAAAGGTATGTAACAGAAGGATGCGTAGTTGACCCCATAAAGTATATGTATTCTTGCTCAAGATGACTACCTAAGTCAATTAGGTCATATCCGTCTGTCTGTCCCTCTGTTTGAAAGTCAAGATCTCGGCTATTATAAGAGCTAGAGGCATAAAGGTTGTTGTAAACTGGCAGGCTCTAATATTAAATGCCAAAGGAAGAACTATAGTCGAATTATTAAACGGTAGAGTTAGAAAACGTACAGGGTACAGTGTACAGTTAGAAACTCTTTACGGCAATATAGCGCAAAGGCTATCCCACTGTCGAGTGCGTTCGACTGTTGCACTTGTTTCTTTTGTCAACTGAGGCAAAGACAATACTCAGTAACATAGCGAATTGTATTTACTTGAAAACCCTATGCTAGAATTAGAACTAAGACTACTGAGTACCGCAGTTGTAGTTGTAAACAATATTCTGAAAGCTCTCAAAAAAAAAGGAAAAAATGTGTAAGGCGGTTCGTGATAACATAATCCAAGGGAACATTAATAGTAATGACCTGGTTAGCCGATTACACTTCTCTGTTCGTTTTAGAATTAGACTTTTCACCACTAACTCTTTCTAAACAATATATGACCACACTGTGAATATGCATTCATTAAATCACCGTCCATAGTTATAACTTAACTTATCAATATTAAAACAAGCGAAAATCTAAAATAAACTTGATCTGATCTTAAGAGCACACATTGACAACAAATTTGGAAGACCTAGGTGTTATAGTCTAGGATCTTATGAGGGACAGATGGACATGGCTATATCGACTCGGCTGTTGATGCTTACTCAGAATATATATAAAGTTTGTGGCGTCTGCCACGCCTTCTTCTGCCTGTTACATACATTTTTGGTTGACACAAAGTTATTATACCCTATACTATTACTACTATACTATTAGCTTAACAAAATTGGATAAATAAGTATATAAATGTAACAAGAACATAGTATTATGAAATTAATCGCAAACTTTCACTCCTGGTTGATTCTTTTCTATTAATTTTAAAACTTTACTTAGAAGTTAAATTATTCTCAAATTTAAAATAAAAGTAGTAATATATAAATAATAATTTAATATTAGAATTTCGTACATCGTAGGCTCCAGCCTTGATCTGGGAGTACAAACGGTGTTGATCCTCATCCCAAAATGGAGGGTAGCCAACCAGCAGTATATAGAGTATAACTCCTGTGTATAATAATAAGAAATGTATATTTGGACATTAAACATATGATATATAGTTAAGGAACTTGACAAGGTTAACTTGGAAGTATGTATAGTCGAAAATGCTTACCACACGCCCAAATATCAACCGATTTTCCATACGGCTCCTTTTTCAATACCTCAGGTGAGAGATAACCAGGAGTGCCAGCAAATCCGAACCATGCTTGATGATCCCCTTGCACTTCAATGGCTAGACCAAAGTCAGCGAGTTTCACAGCTGCACCCTTCGCCTTACTAGCTAATAGTAAATTCTCGGGCTTGAGATCTCGATGCACCACACCATTCTGATGACAGTGATTGACCGACTCCAATATTTGTTGAATACAATGTGATGCATCAGCCTCTGAATAAAATTCACGTGCAACAATATCTTCGAAAAGTTCACCGCCAGTGACACTGTAATTGCATTTTGAATTTTAATTCTTATCAATTTGTTTCGCATAGTGTTCTAGTTTTCTAGTATCAGTATTACCGCTAATAGTGGTACATCTTTAATTTCATATTGGGCGGGGAAAGGATGAACTATGAAGCTCAATAAACAATAGTCAAGTCATTGGCTCGTTCATTCACAATATATATATATATATTAAGATAATACTAAAACGGTATTATCCTCTAAATATGTGTACATACTTTCTCTTTAACACATTGTATTATTCAAAATACCATCTCTACTTACAGATCAAAGACTAAATAATGATAGTTCTCCTCCTGTATGCTGTCATGCAACCGAACTGAAAAATATCAGAATTCAAGTCGTAAGTACACAATAGTTAATAGTTAAGTACATAGACTGATAAACAGATGAAAATATAGATGGGTATACGGGTAGACAGATAGCTATATAGATGCATATATTTATTGTTATATTAATGGATAGAAGATGGATAGATAGGTAGATAGATAGGTGGGTAAATAAAGGCAGATGCGTAGATTGTTAGATAGATATATACATTAGTTATGAAATAATAATAATAATAATAATATCATAAATATATATTTCTGACCATTATCAAATCGTAGATAGATATACGGATAGACAGATGGCTATATAGATACATATATTTATTGATATATTAATGGATAGAAGATGAAGAGATAGATGGATAGATGGGTAAATACGTAGATTGGTAGATAGATATATAGATTAGTTACGAAACGATCCTTTAAATATCATAAATATATTTGTCTGAGCATTATCATCATACCAATGTTAGGATGGTGTAGTTTTCTACAGATCCGTGCTTCTCGCTCCAACTTTTGAAAATCTAAAATAAAATAAAATACATACATATGTATGTATATACAAAAGTTATAGGACTTTTGAAAACCCTTTCTTCACTTTAAAATACTAAATAGAATCAGAAAAAGGCTACCTTCAGCATGCCGAAGGTTATATTCCCTTGCAGGTTCGACAATTACTGTTCAACTTTAATTTCGACTTGTAAGCCAAGTTATTTCGAAAAACAATAGTTCGGGATTTGTTTTTATACCCTTCGACCATTGAAAATGGTCAAAAAAGGGTATACTAACTTTGTGCAAATGTATGTAACAGGCATAAGGAGGCGTGGGAGACCCCATAAAGTATATATATTCTTGCTCAGGATCACAAGCCGAGTCGATTGAGCCATGTCTGTCTGTCTGTCCGTCTGTCTGTGTGAACGCACAGATCTCAGCTATTATAAAAGCTAGAGTTACCAAACTTGGCAGGAAGACTCCTGTGTACTATAAGCAGATGAAGTTTATTTCAAATGTTAGGTGCCACGCCCACCGCCCCCACAAATCAATAATTTAATTTTTGAACTTAATTTGTAAGCGCTGTATATAAGATACAACTTTCTGACTTAAACATATACTAAGCTAAATGAAATATCTACGTAGTCCCCAAATTACAATCCAATCGAACAATAAACACAGAAGTTATTTAAGAAAGTAAGAGCATAAAACCAAGTGCTTCTGTCAGCTAACAAGGGAGACGGGCGAGCGCGAAGCGCGATCGCCATCTGTCGGGATTAATTTCAAAGCATGTGCATATGCATTTGTGTATGAATTTAACAAATTAAACTACACGGGAACATAGGTCGAAGGGTATCCCACTGTCGCGTTTTGCGCGACTGTTGCTCTCGTTTTAGTTATATTGATCCGATTTTTATGAAATTTTATATTTATATTGTTTATAAAGAAAGTTGTATTAAATTTAGGTTTTAGATTTCATAAGATATATCGGTCTGAACAGGCTCGTTCGAACTTATTTACAGCTTGCAGCAATAAAAAGCATGTGTGCCAAGTTTCTTCAAGATAGTTTTCAAACTGAGAGAATTTTTTACGTAGTTACAGACAGACAGACATGGCTAGTTCGATTCCTCTATTGAGTATCTAAAATAATGTATGTGTATAATAAAATAAATATGACGAGCATCTCACCCCTAGCTGTGAGTTTCTTGGTGTTTATAATCTTTGCCGCAAACTCAAAGCCTGTTGATTTTTGGACACATCTTTTGACGATTGAAAAGGCGCCCCTAAAAAAGAGAGAATTAACTGTATTATATTGACTTTAAATTGACTTGTATGATGTTAACTTACTTTCCGAGTTCCTCTTTAATATCGTAATTGTCCGAGAAACGCGTACAGGCTGCTGGAGCAGCCATCGCGATTGCACACTTAAGAAAATCTATTGTGTGTGAGTCTGTCTAAACTGTACACTCGATCGCAACTTTTTACGGATTGTATGTTAAATTTAATTTAATCACACACTATTAATCGATTTTTTGTTTTAAGTTTATAACAAATCTTAGTATCGGTTTAGATATGAGTTCTCACTTGTCGTTGGATTGATTTCTTTTTTAACTGTTTTTGATTTATACGTTCATTTATATATAACTACATACATATACATATGTACATAAAGAACGCAGTTTCTATATTTATAAAATCTGTTTTTCATCTAGTTTTAAGAAACCATAACAAGCAATCTTTTTTATACATTTTACAAAAACAATATCCCCTACATATGTATGTATATATATACAAACATACATGCATGCAAATAAGAAACAAGTCAGTTCCCATGTATGGTCAGTCTGCATGATCAAGTGTTTAACGACACGAGGGATCAATCATGCAGGTAAATTTATGTATAATTTACCTGCATGATTGATCCCTCGTGTCGTTTAGTTTAGTTTAATACATAATTTTATTTTTGTAGTAGTAACAATAAATAGCACACACATACATTATTTTATAATATTGTAATAAGCTGGTAACATTGTTAGATTAAGACTATGTGGCAACACTAGTAATAATCGATATCGGACATTGTTATAAAAGTAATACCTATAATAAATACCACATCTCACCTCAACAGGTGACAGTAGCTACAACGTACATTGTTTACATGTTTACATTCTTACATACATAACAATATATTCACTAAAATGAATTAATTATTATTAAAAGCAATTGGTAAATAGATTCAACATCAGATTGTAGAAAAAGTTCTCCACCTACCGTTTCCAGTTGAAGTTTTGACTGGAAGTATGCCCCCACTCTTTTATGTATATAACATAATAGAATATACATACATATGTACATATATACAAACTTACGTACATATATATGTTCATATCCATACAACATGTTTGATTCCCATGTACATACATATATATATGTATGTTGGTATATTGGGAATACAACAAAGTTTCAATAAAGCAAGGGGGATAATAATGTTAAAATAAACTTGTTGCAATTTATCGGGCCTTTTATAATATTCAACAGATATGTACATAAATACATATGTACATGTTAATGTATTGTTCATATATGTAAAGAGTTACTTGACTGTCTGTATGCCAAGTAACTCTTTTCACATTGCATTAACATGTATCAGTATATACATACATATATTACAAGAGTATAATTTATGTTTATATACACACATACGTACATAATACATATTAACATATAAAAATATAACCATTTGCGGCTCATGTTTTGTGTATGTATGTATGCATGACATGACATACATATCTGCATACTTGCATATTAGTAACGTACATACATACATACCTACATATGTATGCGTTGTATGTCAATGTACATAAATAAATATATATTTATATATACATATGTATGTAGATACATACATATGTACATGCACACTTTTACTTGTTAATCTCTTCCTTCCACATTCCATTTTCGCTGCGCATGTATTTTCCGCACTTCCAATTATTCATAGTAACATCGACAGCATATATGTATTTAAATGTACATACATATGTATGCACATACGAACACTTTTGAGTTAATAATATTTTTGTCATTTGTTTATATACGAGTAAATTGGCAATGCACACATTAAAGTAAGTTTTTATATTAGCATTATATGTATGTACATATGAATAAAAATATGTTAATACATACATATGTACATACATACATATACACATGGCAGGACTCTGGCGACGTTCTTGGGGGCAGTGGTTTCCAGTGTTGCCGATTTGGCTGTCAAGTCTGGCATTTTATACAGCTCAATTGACAGAAACGAAAATATTGCTAATTATAGCCTTTAGTTAATTGTCCAGAAAAAGGGCTTATCGCGATTTGCGGTTGAGTTTAAAAATGTAATAAATTCCCCTGAATTCGAATCCGGAAAAGTAGTAAGTTAAATGGTTTAAAAGATATTATTAAAAAACTCATTTGTGTGCTATTAATTTCTATTTCCTCGCGATCAAATTGATTGTATTATATTATTTCAAATAAAACTCTCTTTGCAATTAAAAAAAAAATAGCAGTCAGCTTTTTAAGTTAAACTTTTTTGCTAGCGGCGCGCTTTTTTTGCCTCCTAGCCATTACTTTAGTCTTTGCTTGTTGGCAATTGGCAATCTTCAATGGTATAACGTAAAAGATCAAGGCACTTAGCATACAAAAATGCCTAAGCTGATTGCCTTTTTTTTTTAATTACAAAAATTGCTCTATTTGAAATTCTGCATAATTAAAATTTACGAAACTGCACGCACATATGAAATTCAAGTTTAGTGTTTGTTGTATGTTCGCACAGTGTCAGCCCCTGTTTTACATACATTTTTATTAATATCTTTAAAACCATTTAACATTCGATTTTTCCACATACGGATTCGGATTCAACTTAAGCCCTTTTCTAGCCAATAGATTTTTTTAACACCGGAAACTCCATAAAAGCTTTTTTATTGCAATTCCACATGTTTAATTTTTTAATATTTAGTTAATTAAACAATTTGGCTTTCTTCACTCAAAAATGTGGCAGCACTGGTCGTTACCTTGCTTAAAGATACAGATGTATGCACATATGTATGTAAACCAGCATAGTGAATACGTTCAGTAATGGGATACGAATTATTTTGATAACAATATGATTATTTATATACAGATTTGTAAGTTTAATACTTGGTAGATTTATGTCAATATATTTTACTTTTATGTTAATATGTAACAATAATGTAAATATATATATAAATATGTATATATGCGTTATATATATATATATAAAAATATGTATATATGCGTTATATATATATATATATATATATATATATATATATATATATATTTATGTACGTATGAAATAGGTATGTATGCATGTAAATACATATACATATACATTAAAATCAAATCAAAATACACATTATGTACATACATATGTACATATGTTATAAGAATGTATATATGCGACTAAGAAAGTGTGTCAAAGTGTGTGTGAAATTGGGTGAGGCGACGAAAAGGAACGTCTGGAAAAAGCACTCAGTGGTAAATACATAAACATGAACATATATGCATACATACAAACATATGTATACACGGCACAATATGTGTGTATTAATTTTTAAAACAGGTATACACTTATACACACTCCATGTTTAATTTCATAAATACATACATACATATATATGTACATATTAAATATGCATGTCTAAATCTGCAAACATGTGTATTTACATATAATTAAAAATTATGGGCCGTTATTTATTAATTGGTGACTGAAAAAAAAATCCTTAAATCTAAATACATATTCATTTGTATTTATATTTTTACATATACATACATATACACATGCATAGATGTATTTATAATTAAATGCGTACATACATGTGTAGATAATATATAAAAGAAGGTATATTCATATTCATAAACTATCAAACTATATGCATACTATGTATGTATGTACACTTGTATCAACGTTTGTTCAATTTTATATAAAAGCTTAAATGAATGCACATACATACATATGTAGATACGTATGCGTAGAAATCCCTTTAAACATTCATAAATATGTACCTACATACGTATGTATGTATGTATATTTCATGAATACTGAAATTATGTGTACATAAAAGTGTATACTGTATTTTTGTGTGTTCCACTATTATATATGTATGTATATATTATATGGTTTACGGGAGACAGGCGACACGCGAATTTAACAAATACAGCTAGACATTTATAAGTATGTGTGTATGTATATATGTATAACTGTACTACGCACAACGTCCGTTGGTTAACGAAGTGAATTCAATACTGAGCAGCATCAGGAGCGTGCCGTAGAAATCCATATCTACAATTTTGTGCTTTACATTTCTGTATCCCAGGTCTCTTTTGTGAGTCCGAGAATGAGAATAAAATAAAGAATCGAGAGAGAAAAAGAGGGAGAGAGTATATTCCCGTTAAGCGCGCATGACCGGCAAACCTTTTTCATATCAAGCCAACTGTTTTTTTTGTGTCCTTATGTATGCACCACATTCATCGATATCAACGAACGATGTGAACACAAGAAATACAGAAGATATAAGGCAAATAACCAGTGCTGCCAATTTCGCTTTTTGCCGTCAAATCTGATAGTTTTTAAGGTCAACTTCGGAAATAGTTGAATAATGAATAGTTGTAGAAATTAAGTTGGCGTTTTTCCTTTTTTATGATTTGCATTACAAAATCTATAAAAAATATTGGTTTTATTACCACTATACTGCTAACTATCATCTCTATTTTGACAATGCAAATACAATTCGCATTTGACAAAGCAATGAATTCGAGTTTCGGACCCCCAAGGATGCCACGAACGAGCAAAGGGTTTACAGCAACTATTCAAAAAAATTAATAGGATTAGGATTAGTTTTTTAGTTTAGTAATTTATTTGAGACAACTACTAAAACTACTATGATTATAAAATATGTTTATTTATTTTTGAAATTGTTAAAATTTCTTTATTATTGTTTTCATACACTACTGGCAATAAAGACAAAAAGAAAATTGTGCTCAATTGTAACGGTATTTCAATATTTGCCATAGTTACCAGGAAGTGCGATTGTGAACTAGATTTCTTAGTTATTTTGTATACACACTTACTATGTTATGTTAGTTATTCTTCATTAATTCAAACAAATTTTAAAGAACATAATTAAATAATGAATAACGCGCCCAATTGGACAAGTTAGCTGTTAAATTACGTGCAGCCTTGGAATTTTTTGACAAAACTTATCGATTTTATACTTTCGATTCTTTCATGGTTGAAAAATGAATATTGCACCTTAGTATGGCGTAAATAAAAAGATAAATAAATAGATGGATGGATGAAGAAATAATATATTTATTAATCTTTTGAAAATAAATCACGCGCGCTATTAAGAAGTCAGCTGTAAAATTACATGCAACACTGGTGTTTTTGACGAAACTAATCGATTTTGTAGTGTCGATACTTTCAGGACTGAAAAATTATTGTGTTTTTTTTTTCATCGCTACTATGTGCCTAACTGTGGCGTACATAAGTAATATAAATCAATAAATTGATTTCTGAAATAATAGGTTAATAATAATTATCAAAAAAATTTATTGATATACCGAAGAGGTGTCATACAAGTTGAAGTGTGTGCTTAGAGTGGCTGCAAAATGAATTCCTTGCAAGAGGGACTACGGCAGCTAACCGTAGGGAATGGAGGAGGCTGCAACGATGGATACGTAAGGACTGGGACGGTGGCTGCTTTGGTGGATAATCTACAGAAGAATGAGGAGAAGAACGAGACTTCCAGTCGGTCAAAGACTGCGCCATGGATACCACCGAAGCCAAGCAAAAAACCGAATGAAATGCCCCAGGTGAAACGAAATGCTTCCTTCTTGCATTTCAATAATGTTTGTTGTGATTATATTGACTAATAATAATAATTAGGTGCCACTCAGCAAACTGGTAACAGACACAAGGGAACCACTCTATTCCCAGCCACTGCAAGCGACAGCTGCGGGTTCTGCTGGATCTGCCTGCAGTTTTCTACGAAAGCAGACACCATATTCGGGACAAACGGAGAATTGTAAATCGACGCTGGACAATCCCGCCGTTTTGGAACATCAATTGGAAGCATTGGCCTACCATAAGCTTCAAATGGAAAAGAAAGGCCTTCTCAGTATTAGGCCGACGAATCCTATCCAAAACATTCCCAATCTATCCTCCGCATCACTCGGAGGACACAATCTTCCTAGTTATTTTACGGATAAACCCATGAAGGCGCAACAGCCAATGCGCTCAAATAATCTCAATAAGCTCTACTCGAATGTCCAACAGTCAAGTCCACAAATAGGTAATGTCGACTACTTTTTATACCCTTCGACCATTGAAAATGGTCAAAAAAGGGCATACTGACTTTGTGCAAATGTATGTAACAGGCAGAGGGAGGCGTGGCAGACCCCACAAAGTATATATATTCTTGCTCAGGATCACTAACCGAGTCGATTGAGCCATGTCTGTCTGTCTGGATGTCCGGATGTCCGTCTGACCAGATGAACACACAGATCTCAGCTATTATAAACGCTAGAGACACCAAATTTTGCAGGAAGGTTTCTGTGTATCTGGCGCAGATCGAGTTTATTTCAAATTTTGGGTACCATACCCACCACCCCGCAAAACAATAATTTAATTTTTAAACTCAATCTTTAAGCGCTGTATAAAAGATACTGACTTTAACACATACTAGGCGCAATATATATAGCTGCGTATTCTCCAAGTTGCAATCCGATCGGACAACAAACACAGAAGTTAGACAAGAAAGTATGAGCATAAAACCAAGTGCTTGTGTCAGCTAAAGCATATGTATGAATTTAACAAATTAAAGTACACAGCAACATAGGTCGAAGGGTATCCCACTGTCGCGTGCCGCGCGACTGTGGCTTTTCTTACTGGCTTATCTTATTATTGTTATCATTAACATATTTAAATAACTTTTTTCAGCTACTAAGCAGCTTGCCATTTACACCAGCCAGTCTCTTGCAGAGAAGGAATTCCAAGATGACTTACCCCAACCCCCCAGTCCGGTTAGCTCTTCGTACAGCGAGCTACGCCGGGCCAGCAATGTCTTTAAAAAGGATTCCGATATATGTACTCCACAAACTTCAACAACAGCATCAATTTTTCATAGCAATTATGTAAATCATTATACCCATAATATAAAGGTATGTAATGTAGTATAATTTAAATGAGTGTCAAGAAATTGAACTGCTAAAGTTGAATATAGCATGTAGATTAATGTGGGTGTGTGTTCTATACCGGGACACGCCAGACAATGAGAAAGGTGGTAGACCAGCGAAAGCAAGAGTAGGAGAAGAAGAACATGATATCAGAAGAGATAATGATCCGCGCATTCGACCAGGCTTGCGGCCCTCGAAGCGCCATAACCTTAAGTGGTTTAAGCAGTTAATAAAGCTGAGTACGAATGTAGTGGGAATCCTCACAGGGCTACCTACAGGCCACTGTACGCTTAAAGCAAATCTTAGAAAACTAGAAATAGTAAGTAATTCGGTCTGCAGATTCTGTGTGTTAGAGTCCGCGACATCGGAGCACGTAGTTACGCAAAGTGTTTAGAATAACTGCACTGGAGAGTTACAATAGCAGTACAGACTCCTATTTTCAATTATATTAATAATAATCTCAATTTATTTACTAAAGGAACCTAAAAGTAAAGGATGCGTAGACTATTATGGATATGGAGGGCTATCGCAGGTTGTAATTGTTGTATGCTTATTTCAAATGACATTTCATTGTATTTCATTTATTTTGTACTGTATAGAGTTCGTCCACATACGATTCGATCTACGAGCCAATCAATCCACGCCCACCCAATGATATTGCTTCACGGGCAAACCTTAATATGTACGCATCGTATGTAAACCAATCAGGGAATTGTTTAATGCCGAGCAGCGAAGATTATACAGTGTACCCCAGCGGGTTGCCAGCTACAGAGATTGTTGACTACTCGAAGGAATTGCAAGTCGATGGGAACGTTAGCCAATATCATTTGACTTCCATTGATGCCGGGGAAGTGGAGAGCTATGGTTAGTGAATGGTCTTTGTATGTGTATTTTCAGTTATGTATATTTTTTTTACTGTACTAGGAATATGCAATAAGTGCGGAGAACGAGTACTTGGCGAGAACAGTGGCTGCACGGCAATGGATCAGATATATCATATCTCATGTTTTACTTGCATTGAGTGCCAAGTAAATCTTCAAGGCAAACCCTTTTATGCGCTAGAAGGTAAACCCTTTTGCGAATATGACTATTTGCAGACACTCGAGAAATGTTCGGTTTGCTTGATGCCAATTTTGGAGAGAATTTTGAGAGCCACCGGCAAGCCGTATCATCCGCAATGCTTTACTTGTGTTGTTTGTAGCAGCAGTCTGGATGGTTAGTACATCAATATGTTGTCCGTTTTTAATAATTAAATAACTATTCATTTATTGCAGCCATTCCATTTACAGTTGATGCAACAAATCAAAATTACTGCATTGAAGATTTTCACAAGTGGGTTCAATCGGTTTTATATTAAGCTAATTTACATTACTATATCAACTTTTCTATATCGTATAGAAAATTTGCACCTCGATGTTGTGTCTGCAAGGACCCAATTATGCCCGAGCCAGGTCAGGATGAAACAGTGCGGGTTGTTGCCCTCGATCGCAGCTTTCACTTGGAGTGCTATAAATGTGAGGTATGTGGTATCATATATATTAATTAATTCACTAATGACATTATTATAATAAGCTGTTTTATCTATTCAACCTATGAGTGATTTTATTTTTTATTATTTGAAAAGGGAGATCTATACTCCGTCCTAAACTAAACATATGTATACATCAGCTTTATAAAGTCATGGTCGAACAAGTTTGACCAGCCTTATGTAAACCAAACCCTCAACATATCACTTGTTCGTCCAATTTGACCACAATCAGCTCACTCAATTAAGCGAAGTCTTATTGTGTGCGGACTGCAATAAACTCTACTTAATTGTTGCTAACACTAACTAAATGTCCTATTTAAAAGTTTTAGTTCTGTTTTACCCATCTAGAAATTAGTCATACTTTCCTTGTAACCCCTGTTATTCATCTGAATGTTTGCGTCTTCTCGCGTTTTGAGTAGTGCGGTTAGGCGGAAGATGGTCTTTGTTTTCTTTGTGATTCGCGTGTAGCCAGCTTTATCACAACATTTCATTGCCTCGGTTTGTAGTAGCCTATGAGGGACTTCGATTGGTGCAGATCCGGTGTTAGATTCCGGTTCGTTCTTTGACAGCTAAGTTCTTAGGAATTCGTTGATAATGATATTGCTAATGCCACAATATCCTTTCGGATGCTCCCGCTTTCGCCAGTATATCTGATTTCTCATGTCCCGATATCCACCATATTTTGATTGTGTTATTCTTCCCTAGCATGTGTGCAGTTAATTTAACATCTAATACTAGTTTTGATTTGATCCTGCAGTTAATCAATGCCTTTATCACGGCCTGGGTATTCAACAATATCAGGATATCTTTATCAAACGTATTAAAATTCATTTTTGCCATTAATTTTTAAATTAAAAGTAAGATATTAGGAAGAGCATAAATCTCTGTTTTGTTTTCTTTAAGCCAAATGAAAAGTCAAGTATATGCATATTGTAAACATCGTTGTTTTATCTTTTACTCGTTGAACAGGACTGTGGACTTTTACTGTCTTCGGAAGCGGATGGTCGCGGATGTTATCCTCTCGACGATCATGTTTTGTGTAAGAGTTGTAATGCTAAACGCGTACAAGTCTTAACAGATTGCATGACCTAAGAGTCTACGTTGCATTACTCTTGCAAAGGTATTGTTCGGAATTTCTATACACTCAAAATAAACATTCCAAATTATTGAATTTATATCTAAAATAATGTGTAAGGAATATGCATTTGTTATTAAATGTTTTTTAGTCACATTAGCTTGCAAAAAAAAGTTACATAAGGTATTTTGAAGAACGGGGAAAGTTTAGTGGCTGTCTCTTTAATATATAATATGTACTCCGTAATCGTTTTTACTTTGTCAACACTGAATATAACCAATAAAAAATATCCAATATACATAATAAATGGCGTGGTATTTATATTTTCGAACAAATTAATTTAGAAACATTATTTTTACGTTCCTCAAAAATAATCGTTACCTGAAAATCGCTGGAATCTTTACTGGCGGGCCGAACGTAACATCCTATTCGTAATATAGGCATACTACACATGTTGCAACATATTAAAATGCCGGTAAAATAAATAGACAGTGATAGCAGGAATATGAACACCATTGTTTAATATAAAAAGACTTTAGTAGAATGGGAGTTTCGGGTGTTTGTATAAAATTAACTTTGTAGTTATGAAATAATATTGGGATTGTTGTTGGATTCCACTAAATTTTACGCAGCTTTCGGTTTCTTGTTTGGGACGAAGCTGCTTGACTTAATCGTGCACCTGTGCTGTCCGTGCAGTCCATGGACTGGCAGGCAGCGGCAATCGGTAACGATTTCAGTCTTGAATAGGGTGTCAGCAATAGATGATGTCACTTGATTAAGAGCCTTCTTCTGATCGCTAGACTTTAGCTTGTCAAAGTTCTGTGTGGCAAATACCCAACCTCCGTTGTTCAGTACAAAATCGATGCCCATATCATTTTCAAATTGCAGTTTCGATCGCTTTTTGTTATCCTTACCATCCAGTGTTGCGACTAAACGTGCGTTAAAGCCTAACAATGAAATATTTAGGTAAGTATAAATGTGCATTGACATGGTATATCATTTGAATGGACTAACCGACAAGTTTTTCAGCTGGAACGCCTTCCACTGCGAGTCCCTTAATTGGAGCAATCAAATGCAGAAGGGCTCCATCAAAGTTTGTAACACTTCCCGTTATTTGAGCTCGAACAAACTTCCACTGTAATTTAAGTAAAAAATTTGGAATATTTATATTATAAATCAGAACGGGTGTTTATAGATGTTTATAATGGTTGTAATACTTGCAGGTTTTATTTTCTCTGATCGTACCTATTCTAGTTATATATATTATGTTGACAAATTAAATAATATTGTATGTATTAGAGCTGGAAAGAACAACGACGATGTGTCGATATATCGATGATTTCCAAATTTTGAAAATATCCATGTTCGATGTTCAACTGAGAATTTTATATGGGAAATCAGGACTTTTCTAAGGCTACATCTTCTAAACTAAGCCGAAAATTAAAAATTATTGTAAGTATTTTCGTCATGTCTCGTTGAGATTTATAAGGATCAATCGTCATATATTGGCGTCTTGGAAACTGCAATCTCCCCTTTTGATTTATTATTATTATTAGCTTCCGCTAATAATAATAATAAGAATAAGCAAGAGGAGAGAGAAGTATGGAAGAGACGGGCACAGAGAAAGATAAAGGAAGTGCGCATAGTGAGAGAGGGCAAACGAAGGCAGCCTCGAGTGTTTTGTTGGGTTCAGCACAACAAATTTCACCAGGCGAACAGAGAAAATAGCAGACAGGCAGCACTAAGTGAACAGACAGAGAGAGGGAGTGAGAGAGGAAGAGCGCAGGTGTCACGTGTCAAACTCGATCAAAGCAAAGACAGTGTGAATTGTACTGATTGGTTGAAAAAAAGAGAGCACAATTGCGCGTCTTCTAATCCACTCTCCTTGCGCTCTCTTTGATTTACTTTCAATTATTTTTTGCCTGGTGCTGTTGCTGTTCGCCTGGTGTAATTGACTTCGTAACGAAAATCAAGCAGCCTAAACATGTTGCATACTTTTCGGCTTCTTAATTATTTATTTTATTTGCTGCATATGTACGATGGGGAATGGAAAAGGAAATCCACTCAAATAGTTGTTCAACAGACAAATGTGTGTTTCGCAGGCACTTTCTAATGAAACGATGTCGTTAAGTTTTTTGATTAAAATTCAACAGACTTGCACGCAAATACTTGAGGCTCTTCACCCTTTCCCACCATTTCCTCTTACTCTGAGAAATGTCTGTGCACATTGTTGGCGCAGGGCATGCCGAAATGTCTCAGCAGCTGCATAAACAACCCGTCAGGATTGCTCAGAAGAGTCAGAGACATAATTCTTTCATCTAAATTCATCATAAATATAGCCCTAGCTGTAAACAAAATTTAAAAAAAATCAGTGATGAGGGCACATATTTAACCTTTACCAAATTTTCAACCAGCACTAGACAAGTTTACTTATTTAGTTGTAGTAATTTAGTACTATTTTCAAATTTTCGATTAAATCGATTCTCAAAAATTACATTGATGCATCGGAGAAAATGGAATCGATTTAACTTCCAGCTCTAATTGACAGCTATTTTTTTTATTTTTTTATTTCCTTTAACTCCTAGTGGAGCATAGTGCCTCAGCTATTATATACTATAATTTTTTAGGTGATTGTTCCTATGAAAGAAAAAGATATAGTTCTTCGACATTAATAAAATGGAAAAAGCATACGTTGATTATTATATCACTTTGATTGAAACTGATAAAAATAGTTATTTCGAAATTAAATACTGGTTTGACTAGTTCGACTCTGTTGATGCACAATGGCCAAAATGAATACATATCTTCTGCATGAGTATTATATATTAAAATTGTAATATCAAGAGAATTCTTACCCAATTTTTGTACTCAAGTGAATCGCTACGAACTCCAATGATGGTCTTGGCTGCACCAGCGCGGAAGGGATAATCCAGGGCCAAGTTGAAGGCCTTTTCGTCCGACTGTGGTATGATTGTCTTAATAAATTGATCCAGTAATTTGTATAGCTCAAGAATGCGTTTCTCCGAAATGATTTGTTCAATGCAATTGTCGCAGAGTTTCTTGGGACCGCTTAGCTGAATGCCGGCTACGTTTCCTTTATAGTTGAGTTTGCCATTGTCGCTTGTTAGGAGTGCAGGATAACGCTTTGATTCATCGAAAGCTACCACACCGACTTGCACATCTGTAAAGCCACGGCTCTTGAGCGATTCACGGATCTCCGTGATAGCCGGCGCAACGAGACTGTCGAGGACGCGTGGCGTCACATTAACATCGACCACAAAAACAACATCGGCCTTGTTGGTCGGCACTTTAAGAGTGAACTCCTCATACAGTTCACGTTGACCCTGAGCTCCAGCGCAACGTAGACAGCGCGGAGGGAGTAGTACCCATTTATCCTGAAGTTTCAGCGATGATCCATAGCTTAGGGCAAAGGTACAGGCCACTGACTCTTTATCCTTCTCAGCTGTACTCTGCAGTGCAATATCGCATGCTTTGCGATAGGGTCTCACATCCTGCACCAGATAATAGAGTGCCAGCGATGATTCTAATCCAAATATTTCACTGCAGATATCCTGATGTGCCTGACTCTCGACTTGCGCTTTGTTGAAGGCCACGGGAGAGCACTTACCAACGCCATAATCATTACCAAAGGAGGCAGAATCGGCAGCTATTTTTCCATCGATTAGAATTTGATCATCATATGGCTCAGCATTGCCATTGCCCAAGAGACCTCGTGTTTTTCCCGTATAGAATCCATTCACAATCACATGGCACACCTTCAGATCGGTTGTGCAGACAACAGTGACACCGTATTCAGAATGCAAGTGGACCGTGTAGTAGCGACGCCAGGCATGAATGCCTGGAAGATGCTGTGGGTACTCTACGGGTTTGCCATTGATTTTGAGGGCTATCGTATCGCTAACCTCCAAGAAGTTTCCATCCCGGTCGACTAGAGTAATGCTCTTTAGTTTACCGTCATTCAGTTGACCAATAACGGTGAAATTGTTGTTCACACTGTCCTGGGACAGGATGTATCTGCAGTTGCCCGGATATAAGAAGGTTTGTCCGTCGAAACTAAAGACATGTTGACCGTCGACAAGTTGTCCGTGGAGCTCAAAGTTCTGGAAGAAAATCCATGACTTGAACCAATCTCTTTTGAAGAATCCTTCCCAATTCTCATTTAACAAAAAGTTAATTGTGCTCGAACGGAACGATAGCAATGCGGGCAGGTTTTTCAATGCTTCCAATGATTCCGGCCATACACTAATCCACGATTGTAGATCATTACCAGGAGTACCAACAAATCCGGCTCCAACTAGGTTATTCTTTTCAAGCGATGCCCAAAGAGAACGCAGTGCCTTGACCAACAGCTTTGATAGCTCTTCTAGAGATTTTTCATCGTTGATGGGTTTCTGCAGGAGCTTAGCATCCAAGTAGTCTTGAAGCTTTTGCAACAGCTCATTGCTTTCTGGAGTCTGCAGAAGAATGTGCAATTGAGTGAATATGTTGTTAAGCAGCTCAACTGTCTTCTCCGCCAGCTTCAGCTCTTCAATCTTCTTCACAATATCGTTGCGCAACGTGTCGAACGTTGGCAACTTGGCAACATATTCTCGAAGTTCGTCAACCAGTTCGTCTGCGGTGTGCACAACGAACTTGATAAGTTCCTGTACCGCTTCGTTAACAGGCTTCAATGCATCGTTGATTCCCTTGCCGTAGTTCTTCAGTATCGGACCGTATTTTTCAATCCATACAAGCAACTCCTTGAAACCCTTAGTGTACGCATTAACAAGTTCTACTCGAATCTGGCCAATGAGTTTTGTTGCCGATACGACCAACTGTTCCCAGGCCTTCAGCACTGAGTTCTTCCAAAGATCCTGTAGCTTCTCATTGATCTCGCCAAGTGATTTGTTCAACTGTTCAATATACTCTGATGCAACCTTAGTTATTTCTTCAGTAAAGTTATGGATTTTATCAAGCAGCGTACGACTGAAACAAAACAAATAAAAACATTAATTACAGCTTTGACAATGGTATATGAAATCAAGTTGAATAACTTTCTTATGAAATCAAGTACAGAATATATATTTGCTTACATGGACGCAATGAGGTTTGCCAACGCAGGATCACTTTCGAGCTCTTTAACAATAGTCTTTAACTGAGCGCTATATCCATTCTTAAGCTTCGTAAAATCGGGTGTACTTTCTTGAACTAACTTCACCTTCTCATTGATGTCTTCTTGTATCTTGGAAAAGTGCTTTTTAACGTTTTCCGTTACTGCATCCGTTTCTTTCTTTATCTCCGCATCGACAGAGTCCTATGAACAATTTAAAAAGATTTTAGTACATTTTTCATTTTTCTTTACAATAGTATTAATGTTCTTACCAGGAAAGTCTTGATGTCATCATCGTTCGATTTGTAATTAGTCTGCAGGAAATTGGCTGAGTCTAAAGCAACGCGTCCGTCCAACAAACGTTTACCGCTACCAACAATATCAAACTTAAACTCTTTACCCAGTTTAATTTCAGCATTGGCCTCAATCAAATTCTGACGCTTCAATTCAATTTTGGCCCAAGTTGGTTGAATTTCAGTGACAATTTGCAGCGGTTTTTGGCTGAAAGCCTGAATGTTCGAATTGATCTTAGCGCTACGCTTTTGCCAATCCAAATTGGCTGTGACATGAACTAATTGCTTGTTAAGTCCGTTTACCAACAGTTCTACACGTTCCTTATTGCCAGATACGAAAGCTGAAGCACGAAGATCACTAGTGCTGCTCTGCACATCGGCACCAGCGCTAAAGTCTTTTGTCTCGGTGTTGAAAGCCGTGTGCGAGTTGATCTCGTACTGGAACTGAAGTCCCGTCGAGCGCAGTTGCTGATGTGAGGTCACGTTGAAGCCGTTCTGTGTCTCGGTTCTCCTCAACTGGCTGGAGCCAATTACCTTTTGGTCTGCAGTGCGGAAAATGTCAAGCACAACTTCAGTATTTACAATGTGTTGCTCGCGGTTTGCTTCTAGGTTGCCGGTGATGCTCAGGGGTCTAATTGATGGATGCTCCAGCTTAAGATGTCCACGGGCATTGACAGCAACGCGTTCGGCTCCAGACAAGTCCAGCACAGCCGAAACACGTGCCACATCATTGGGACGTTGCAGTTTATCAATATAAAAGGCAACAGATTGCTCATAATGTCCATAGACTTTACCATCGCTAGGCACCTGCTGCGATACCTCAAACAATATTTCGCGTTTTGGAAGATTCAGCTGAACAGTTGAGCCCGTTGGTAAAACCTTTGCAGTTATCTGGTATTTGACATTGTTGCCAGAGACCCTACCGTCTAGATTGTATTGGTATTTAAGGCCTTGACGGACTGTCTTCGACTTCCATTCAAGCTCGTATGGATATCCAAGCTCGCGCAGATCCACAAGTAGCAAGACTCCCAGTTGTTCTCCATCTAATTGCTGTTCATCTATCGCAATTGTCGATTGTACCTGAATGTTAATGCATTGTTTTTTCTCCTCGCAAATGGAAAGTTTTGTATTGAACTCCTTATTCGTTAGCTTAAGAGTAGACACGGCGTTCTTTGGACCAAAATTGCCATTAAATGTGTAGGCAAAGCCAACTTCCTTTTCGCTGGATAGTTCGAAGTTTTGGCGAATTAGCTTAAAGTTACCAGTATGAGTTTTTCCACTGTATTGTAACTGACCCTGACCTTCGATGATGGCCCTGTTCTGTTCCTTCTTTAGGCTATAATTGGCTGTACCAGAGACAATGACGTTCTGTGCCTGTTTTAACAGCACCTTTATGCTCTTGACCTGCGCCTTCACATCTAGTACATAATTGTTCAGGTTGAGTTTCTTGGAATTCCAATCCCCCAGCACATAGAAATCATCAATGCTATTGTACGCAGCTTCAATATTGAGTTTAAGATCCACTTCGCTCAAGTTATCGATGTCCAAAGTCAGTTTAGCTTTGCGTTCTCCCTTCACCTCCACAATTGCAATCAGCACAATAGGCTTAGTGTCGGGTAGTGTGGCATGAAGATCAAAACCTTTCTTGTAACTCGAACCATAGAGCTTCGTTTCCACGCCGTAAACCTTACCCGATTGCTTAGCCTGTACGACTATATTATAGCAATCTTCAGTAGACTTCTGACTGCGTATATTGAGTTCAATATCCTTCAATGATTGAGCGCTTGTGTCTAACTTTAAGTTAAGCACTGCCAAATCTGTTTCTCCAAGGCTAAGCTTGCCGCTACTCTTTAGATACTTTTCGCCGTAGCTGACATTAAAAGTGTATTCCTTTTTATTGTCGGCTTCGGAGTTCTGGTACCTTCCATCAAATTTCAATGGAGATGCCAAGTTGTAGTGTTTCGCCTCAAAATTATAGCTTCCCTGTAGAGCTGTACCCTTCCACAGGGTATTCAAATACGCAAACTGTCCATCACCAGTCTTCGAATCCAATACGAGCTCCAGGTTGTATGCACCTCCAGTATTTTCAACGGGTTTCAATATCTTGCCATGGCTGCTTAGCTCCAAGCTCTTCAGCTTCGATTCGGGTATATTCAAATTTAGTTTTACCTCGTAAGTATTTGGCACGGTACCCTGGCCCAGCTGGTAGTTGCCATTGAAGGTACCTTGAATGCTGCTACCGTATTTGCCGCTAACACGGCCAACGGCATGACGTTCATTGTACTCATCGATTACCAAGGAAACTTCCATAGGTTGAACAGTGAGCAAATTTCCCTGTAGGCTTAAGCCAACATCGAGACCCTTATTCTGGCCCTTAAGAAGATGCTTCACATGCCAATTGGCCTCAGCCTGCTGTCCATTGAAGGCGGTATATACCAGTTGTGCGTTTGCCGAGAGTTCCTTAGACTTTTGGTTAAGACGTTCCAGTTTTCCTTTAAGGCTGACCGATCGTTTCTTTTGAGTACCTGGTTCCTGATCATTGATTTGCAATTCCACTGTACCTTGTGACACGTGTGTTTTGGGATTCAGGGTTAAATGACGCTTGATACTTCCATCAACTACACTTCCGTCCGGAATGGTTAAGGCAAAATTACCCTGCACATCTCCATTCGTACGCCAGTCCCCTTTGACATTACCGTTCGCCTCGAAGTCCCATTTCTTCTCAGCCACTTCCAGTGTGTTTTTCGTTGTTACTTTCGTTTTGTCCACAATGTTTTCGGTTTTCAGCTTCAGTTTCTGTTTGCCATCAAGCACAATGCTTGCGTCTACATCGTATTTCGGAGCTTGAATATGGAACTTGGTATCAATTTCCAGTTTATGTTTAAGATCTGTCTTTTGACTCTCAACTGTAGCGATCAGTTCACCCTTTCCAGTCTTGGCTACCTTGAAATCACCTTTGGCAATCAGCAAATTGCGCACCGTTAGAACAACTTTAGCAGCAGAGATTTTATTCTGCGGATGCTGAGATTCTGTTGTCAACTTCACTTGTTCAACGTTTTCCTTATTGAGTCGGAAATCACTTGTGGTTTTCTCAGGTGTGCCCAGAACCTTAGCACTCCATTGTATCGGTTTGTCCGTTGCTAAAAACTTAGCACTGCCTTGAATATCAACATGTATATCTTGTGGTGTATAATGCTGTCCCAAATTTCCCTTCAACGTCAATTGAAGGCCACCAGAAGTGATAAGACTATTATCGATCGCAAAGAGATTGCCATTGGCATCGCCCTTAGCGTTGATATCGATTGTCCGCTGGTTAACCCTACCTTGAGCCACCAGCTCGTAGTCGTTCACAGTTCTCTGATTCGACAGATACTTGACATTAACCGATGCGGATGTCTTTTGGCCACGCTGTGCCGTTGCTTCCAGTGTAAATTTGTTTGCGTCGGAATTTGACTTGATGTGAAGTGAACCGACAGGCTTGTTCTTTTGCTCAACTGACAGATCGTGTGAGAATTTATAAGAGCTTAGTACCTCCTTGTTTTCTGCCTTGACATACGCTAATTCAGAAGTACTTGCTAGTGACCAAGAGGCTGCTTTGCCAACAAGCTTAAGCAAATATTCTTGCGGCTTTGCGGCCAGATCAATAGAACCGCCAAAGACTTGGTTGGAAACATGTTCGTCGTTAACGAACAATCCCAGCGCGTACTGTCCATTGTCAAGCTTAAAGTTGCTCTTCACCAAATACGACTGCTGTCCTGGTGCGAAGTGGAGCTCAGTGATTAAAGAGCTGGCTCCAACGTCTGCCCAACCATTCACCACAATTCGCTCATTTTTCGGGTTTAGAACTTGGAAATTCTGGAAGTTATAGCGCGTCTGTTTGTCACCAGTTTTTTGTACAATGATTTTGCCATTAGCTTGGTAGCCATTTATGTTGTTTACGACGCCAGTCTTGTCCTGAATCTCAATTAATGGACGGTATTCATTGTTTGACTTCGCGAATCCAAGTTTACTCTTCTTAACATCGCTATCTTGCTCGTGTTGGACGTAAAGAACCAGCTCCTGGTTATTATTTGTAATGCCAGCCTCCAATGCCAAATGGTAATGGGGATTATCAAGAGCGAGGCGACCGTACGTACGTGGCTTAGTGCCTAGCTCAAAGATAAGGCTTGTGTCGTGGCTAACCTTCGATCCGGGTGTGCTATATGCCAGTTTCCATTGTTGAGTGCCGGCATTAAGAGAGGTAACGGTGCCTTTTAGGTTAAAGTTTCGTTCCGTTGTGGCGTAGATGGAGAAAGCAAATGGCTTTGAGAGATGAAGCTGCTGTTGGTATTCTCCGCCATTTATTTCACCCAAATCGGTTGAGCTTGCCACACACAAATTGACACCAACAATTTCGAGTTGATTGAAACAGAATTCGTTATTGTTTGTCGAGGGCTTATGTTTCTTAGCGGCTTTTAGAGGCACCGCCTTTAGCTGTTTATCTTGCTCGGCGACATAGAACTCCGTATTTACCTGCACATCAATAAGCTCTAACTTTTCACGTGGCAGCTGAACGTCTAGATTGAAGCCCTCTCCATTATTGATTAAAGAAACGCTTAAGTCGCTGCCTGTGGCCGAATGAGCGCTAGACTGTACTCGTAATCCTGTAGAGACCACTTGGGCATTGAAACCCAGCTGAACTGTTCCAGTTACATCTATGCTGGGCACAAGCTTGAAACGGTATTTGGCACGCTGCCAGTTCTGCTCAAGAACATCATTAAGATCGATATTGACAGCAAGATCCACCTTATTAGCGACAAATCCTTGTGCTGTCAGTTCAAGGGCCACGCCCACACCAGTCGGGTAGCTGAGTTCGACATCGAGGAAGAGTTGATGGCTGTTGAATTGCTTGTTAAATGTTGACAGCTCCTTCTTGGTCTTGTCGAAGGCCGCCGAGAAATAGCTTACAATTTCGGGCAGAGTGTTTGGTACGTTATCACCCAGACTGAGGAAGGCTAGCTCAGAGCCAAAGAGCTTAAGAGATAGATCCAAGTTAATATCCTCATTGGTTTTACTGCCATATGTTTTGTATTTCTTGGCAATCTTTGCTGCATCATCAGCTATGGAACGACGGGTGCGACCTGGGCCACCAGCGACATCGCCGCCTCCGCCTTCAATAATCTTGACAATCTCATCGAAGTCCTTGTTCAGCAGACCCTTAGGACCGATATAGTGTTCCAGCACATTTTCTAGATTCTCCTGTCGCACATTTGCTTCGAATACATTGAAGTTAGTACCGAAAATCTCGGACGTTACGTTCAGTCGTGCCGAACGTGGAAGGAAGCCATGCTGGGAGTAAATGAGTTTGTAATCGCTACTAGCGCTAAGTCCCAAGGCATCAAGCTTGTAAGAGACTTCCGAGTTGTAGCTGTAACGGCGGTAGTTCTGTGGAAACTGCTTGGTCACTTGAATGTTTCCCAGGTGCTTACGTTGCTCGGCCCGTGCTACATCAGTAGAGTCGCGCAATGTTCGCAAATTGGAGACAATGAAGCCTCCTACCTGGTTAACATGCTCGGAGTTTACCAATTCTGCAATTTGATTGCCCAACTCCTCGCTAGGACATTGTATGGCAGCAAGATATGCTTCGATTCTTATCTCAGAGTCCTCGTTTGTATCCTTCAGCAGTGCCAAAGCTCTGGCGCTAGTGGACGCACTGCAACTGGATGAAGAAATTGCCTGCAAAGCGGCAACTCGAATGCGGTTAGAACGTCCAGGCGAGGAGCATTCAATTAAAGCTGTTTCCACATTTTTGGCCAAGTTTTGAGCATTCCCGATTCCCTTCAGTACGTAGACAATGCGCTCCTCTTTCTGGCGCGTCTCAGATTTACAGTGCTTCAGTTCGTCTACGAACTTCTTTGATATCTGATCAATTTCGGGTGCTTGGCAGGCGTTGCGGACACAGTACTTGGCAACCAGATTTCCCAGCACGAGGTAGATTTCCTTGGGTAAATCGGGCAGTGCCTGGGCAGCAGCCTGGTTGAGGGTCTCCGTGTCAACCGACTCAATCAGATTGAGCGATAGAATAGCGAAGAGTTTCTCTTTGCCTTGGAACTTAGACAGTTGCTTCAGTATCGCTCTAGCCGATTCCGCAGTGTTTATACGGAATAATGCATCTAGGTAGACCTTCCGTGCCTGCTCCTTGTTTGGATGTGGGTATGCGGCCAATTCGAGAAGGGTTTCCGTATCAGCCTGACGCAATAGGCGTATAAACTCAACAAATTTCTTGGCACTGTCCTTCTTCACATAGTCCTCGGTATAGTTGACCAATTCGCTTAGCGCCGCCTTCAGGGCCCCAATGTTTTTGAAAGAATATGTGTTGGGCCTCTGGAAGATGAGGCTAACCTTACGGCCACTTGTGGCAGGTGCAGCGCCCGGTGTTCCACGGGGATTCTTTAACTTAAGTGTAGTAACAATTTTAGCACTAACATCAGAATTACTGTTGGCTGTCAGCGATGACCCGGAGAACTTGTAAAGCTCCACTAGCTGAACTAGCTGAACGAGACCCTGTTCCACGCGTGCCTCCTTGTTGTAATCGGATTGGATCAGTCCACTGGACGTGACGCTGGATTGCTCATTGACAACGCCAGACAGTAAGCCACTGATGATTTGCTCGCGGTGGACACAGCTGTTCAAGTTGCGCACCTTGGTAACAACTTCTCCATTGGCCAACTTGGAACTCGATCTATGTGTGCTGCACTGGCCAAATACATCAGTCTCAACATCGTTGGCTGACTCTCCAACTTGCAGCAAGGAGATGATGGCGCGTTTTATGTTCAGTGAGTAGGCGGAATCATTTGGATCAGCACATACCTCTGGCTCCAGCTGTCCACTGGTCCAGGTGAACTTGACCGGCTTCTGTATGTTCGTTACAAGTGTCTTGTCCACCGACTCCTTTGTGTTGATCACCTTCACTCCGCCCACCTGCAGAGTGTATCCACAGTTGCCGCTGGCGAAGACTTTCGCCGTGCCGCTCACTTTCAAACTGGTGTCATCTGCCTCGCTTACTACGCCCGCACTTATGCCCACCGTCAAAATGCTGTCGAATCCGTATTCGTAGAAGCTGCCAGGTGCGTATTTCAATAGACCGTTGTCAGCTGAGGAAAATATATATATATTTGGTTTAACATAATAAGAATATATCAATGAAATTTCGATTTATTTACACTTACATCGGGGACATCCACTATTACAAGTGCCATCTGAAAGTGTTACAACAGAATAGGTTTAATACGATCGTCAGATCAATGATAACTTAATAGTATGCAGTATAACCTGCTCAACAGGAATGCCAGGAAAAAAAAAAATAAATATATCCCCCATAAATTGATATATCTCGACTATACTAATAGAATATCTGAATAAAATTAAAACAAGAATCGGAATCGTTGTTGAACCCATCAAAATGATTGTTTGAACGAGAGCAACAGTTGCGACAGTGGGATACCCCCTTCCACCTATGTTCCTGGGTATTTTATTTTGTTAAATTCATACACACACATACACATACATGCTTTCAAATGATTATCGACAGATGGCGCTCGCCTGTCCCCTTTGTGGCGGAACCGATCAGATCGGCAGCGTCACCTACATCTGGCAACCCTAAATAATACTACATATGTGATACGGCAACCGATACGGCAACACTTAATTTATTAAGCGTCATGTGCGACGTGTGCATGTGCAAGTTCGAAGCACATGCACACGTCTCACATTCTGTGCCTTTTCTTCATATCACTGTAACCAAAGCTATATCTTGATACATATATATACTATGCTTGAATAAACTTAATAGCAAAACATACATCGCCACACCTCAATATTCTCAAACTTTCTTGATAATTTCTGTGTTTCGTGTCCGATCGGATTGTATTTGGGAGGATACGTAGATATTTTATTCTGCTTAATATATGTTAAATTCAGAATGTTGTATAGTTTATACGTCGGTTACAAATTGACTTTAAAAATTAAATTATTGATTTGCGGGGGCAGTGGGTGTGGCATCCAACATTTGAAATAAACTTGATCAGCGTATAGTATACAGGAGTCTTCCTGTCAAACTTGGTAACTCTAGCTTTTATACACAGACAGACATGGCTCAAACGACTCGGTTAGCAAGAATATATATATATATACTTTATGGGTTCTCTCATGCCTCCTTCTGCCTGTTACATACATTTGCACAAAATTAGTATACCCTTTTTTGACAATTTTTAATGGTCAAAGGGTATAAAACAAAGCGAAGAAAATCCACACAAAATTGTGTGGAGTTGCGAAAAAACTTATTGTTTGGGGTCTCAGGTATTAAAAAAGCTAAATGAAGCAATATTTTCTGTTTTGTTGCACTATTGGACTTTGAAAAAGGAAAGGGTATACAAATTTGATGTTGTCCGAGCGCAAATTGTTATTTGTGAGCTCTGTTTGTATGTATGGTATAGACATGTGTAATATGTAGGAAAAAAAGAGAACGACCAACGGACGAACCGTTTTAATTCAATAAAGTTATTTCATTTAATAAAGGGAGGTCACTTGCTTTCAAAAATCTTTGTGTTTACATTTCTAAGTGTTTGGGTTGCAGAGGGTGTTTGTGTATGTACACGTATGTACTAAACTACTATATAAACTAAATTATATACATACATATATTATTATTTCAGTTTCCTATCCGCTTTCAGAACCTTTTATTATAATTGATAACACTGAATTTAAATTTCAATCAACTGTAAATTAATACTTTTTCCCGAACGCATTAATAAACATTGGAGTGTGCAGTTTCCAATCAAACTAAACGAACATTAAATGCGTTATCCCAATGCAAATGCAAACTGTTGGCAAACACAGTGAGACCATAGTCATGCATCAAAAATATCGATAATTTTACCTTTCGAAACTTGCTTACAATGGACAGTTCAGCTGAGAATTTGTATGGGAAATCGGGACTAATCAGAGGCTATAACTCCTAAACTAAGCCAAAAACGAAACATTTTTACTTAATATTTTCGTCTTATCTCCTTGAGATCTATAAGAATCGTAATCGAAATTGCACTTGTTACGAGTGAGCGTTTGGCTCTCTTTGGTGAGCAATCCAGAAACAGCAAACAGCGGCATCAAGTCAGTCGCACAACGACAGCGAAAGGATCAGCATGGGCATATTTCTTTGCGCTAGCCATCGTTTCAATGTATGTGTGCTATGTATGCACAAGCTCGCATATGAATGTATGCGTTGCTTGTGAAGTTTCGACAACAGGCAAATGCTTCGGCCAGCGGGCTGGCAGCCTGAAGTCAATTTTGTGTTTCGGCGTCGAGGGCCAAGAGATTGAAATACAATGGACAAAAATGATAATTTGGCGGCAATAACTTTTAACTTTTGAACGAGTTGGCAATAAACACTTAAATAAATGAAAGTATTCATGCTATATTCTAACACATATTCATGGAAAACTGGCAGCACACTTTATTTAAATATTCACTTGCATAGATATTTATCTAATTGTTTTTATCGATTTCTGTTTACTTTCGTTTAAGATTGTTTACGATCAGTCACATCACTAAGTATTCTCGGGATTCATAAACGATCCATGGCGCATCATTCAATGTCTTATTAATAATACAATTATTGGATCAATTTGAGTTTTTAAACGACTACATACCTGCATTTACTGCAGCCAGCAGTAGCAGGCAGGTGAAGACCCCCCGCACGACTGCTGAACTCGCCATCCCCAAAGGTGATTGAAGTCTCCTTTTGTCACCTTAGCCTATGGATAGAAAGACAGTTGCTAACATAAGTATGTGTTTATTGTAAGGTATTTCTAGAAAACACGAAATTTAAACACGATTTCACTTTCAATTCAATATTGTATTATATATTATTAGTTATTGTAAGTGTCATTGTACCGTTTAAATTCGTTTTTCTGTACTAAGGATTAAACTAATTTACTTTAGTATTTGGTGGAAGTTTACACTACAGAATTCCTTTCACTTTAGGAAATTTCATAAAACGAACACACTCGATACGAATCCGACGACAACTGACTTCAAATTAAGCCGGATTTCCCACAAGAACACAATTTAAATACGCGCCAGATGGGTCTGCGCAGGGGAAAAGTATATACAATCATATACATGTATGTACAGAATCCGTATACTTGAGTGGATTTCTGATTAAGTGCGAGTGTGTGTGTGTGTGATTATGGGAGTCATATTTTCTTTTTCTGGATGAGTCTCTGCTCTCACACGTTGAAGCTTTGCTCTCATACATAGAAATATCAGTGCTCGACATCGAACCCAGGCTGCTCAGGGTTCTTTTCTTTATTTAGAGCCGAGCTAAAACGCTCTCGAGATCTCAGCTTGCTTTCTTTATCTCATTGTTTACACTAAAACAAATTTTAGGAAAACTATTTTTATACTCTTCGTTTAGAATGAAAAAATAAGACTATATGACGTTTAACAGGCGTGTCACAAATTATATATGTTCTTGATCAGGAGTACAAGACAAATCGATTGTTCCATATCCCTCTACTGGCTGTCTTCTTGAACCTTGAGATATCAGCTAATATATAATCTAGAACACTTCATTTATATATATATATATCTGAATACTATATCCACTTATTTCGCAAATTTTAAGAGGCGATCCCATAAATATCATGTGTACAGATTCTAGGTCATTAGCCACACCCATTTGGCATGCAAGTTTATTATTTTATTCAAGTTTATTAACTTAATCATTCAACTTGAGTTCTTGGCGATATATATATATATATATGATATATAGATAATTGTATATCTGTATAATAAAGTATTAAAATAATAATAATAAGTGATAAAATAATAAAGTATTATGTTGTTTTTCTATGTTATGTTGGCAGATCGACTTATTTAGTATATATCTGTATACGCATGATAAGGTGTATGAAAATGACATCAAAATATATTTGTAAGGGAATTATCTCTGATATTCAGCGGCAAATCGAACTTTTAATTCACTCAGCAAATGTGAGAGAGCACAAATTCAAGGCCTTATCATCTGTGAAGGCATTTGCCAATATATTAAATATGGTTAGAAAACAGTATATATCAAATATATACACTTAGTATTTGTTGTTATCTATTTTCATATACATACATATATAGATTTATGTATTTTCTACACTGTATTGCACTTAAGCCTGATAAGAACTTTAATCTTGAAATAAAATTTGCTTGGAAGCAAAAACGACGGCTCGATAAGCAGCGACAAAATAAAATTGCCGTTTCATACCTAACAGAAAAAATTACAGTTCAAAGGCAAAATTAATAATTAAATATGCTTCTTTGCAGAATCTTAAGTAAACTCAATCTTAATGTAAATATTATATATTGCAGCGCCAAGCAATCATCTGTTTTATAAACACATATTTCCTTAACAATACGAGCACTTAAGGGATATATATATATATATATATATATATATATATATATATATATATATATATATATATATCCCTTAAGTGCTCGTGTTGTTAAGGAAATATGTGTTTATATATATATATATCCGTTTGCTAGAACTTGAGAGAAGGGATATATATATATATATATATATATATTTATAGGGTACCTGCCACATGCCGATGGTTTAATACTCTTGTCATTCCTATGGCATTTATATGTTATATTTACTATATATACATAGAAAGTCATTTAAATTTGGTTTCATTATTTTGAAAAAAAAAAAAACAAAAATTGCCGATAGGTTTGTATGACAGCTATACGATATATCGGTATTATTCGGATCGTTTTGTTATGTACAACCTGCAGTAATATGAAGCATGTGTGCCTAGATTCAACAAGATAGAGAGACTAGCCAAGTTGCAAAAGACAGATAGACAGACGGACTTCGCTAGTTCGACTCCACTGTTGATGCTGGCTCAGAATATATACATATACTTTAAAAGGTCTCCGAGATGTCGAGGTGCGTTGCAAACTTTTGCCACAAATAAATATACCATCTATAATGGTATTCAGATCAATGACCATTTAAACCGATACTATGTTCGGCATAGGTTCGATTTCAGATAAAATATGTTATACACTTTTGAACAATTTCAAGTGATTCTAACCTTTGCACTGCACTCAACGACCTTTAGGAGTGGGTAGATGAGTATCTTTTATTGTTTGAGCGCCCCTATCGCTGTGTAGGGTATATACAAATACATATACATATGTATACGTAAGTATGTATGTATACTTTTGGGTGATTGTCAAGTTGATTGTGTTTTCATCTGCTGATAAGCCGGTCTAACTGTCTGCCGTACTTATTTTCGAAGCTCCATAGATTCAATATGGGATGCTGGTGTTCTCCATGGAATGTTTCTTTGTATATCTACTATACCAAACGCTCATCTAGTGTATTCCAAATGCTGAGTTATTTACTTTATCTTTATATAGCATACAACTTTATAAAGAATATAATTTTCATGGCTGTGAAAAAGGCATCTTGCTGTATACTACCATATATATTGTCTTATTTCATCTCATTTAATAATCTACTCTATCTTTATCTATATATGAATATTAAAATTAGTGCAAAACATTATTAGTATCTCATTTAAAATGGCCAGACATTCATATTTAACACGATTGTTCAGTTTTTGATTTCAAGATCAGTTTGCATCCTGTTCCGATCTGCTGACCTATAAACAGTATGGTAATATGGTTAGTTCGTTTCTACTGCCAACGTTGCCCAAGAATATTCCAACATATATTATTAATGGGATCGCAGGTTTCGTCGTATTGTCCCTTATCGTCAGTGCATGCTTGCCCATTGGCACGGTAGGTTGTTCTCGGACGAATTTGTCTATTTATACCCGCTACCTTCTACCCATGAGATAGAAGGGTATTGTTCGAATATAAAATGTATATATAAAGTAGAAAATTACATTTCCAACCGATGTAGCCATCTATCTATCTATGTTCTGTCTAAGAATCAAGATTTTCGCGTTCGAGTCTAATACCGTGCTTAAATATTTATAGATTCATTCCAAAATTATTATGTTATAGACAATACCTAGCTTATTTAAAGACAATGCATGACGTCTTTGGTGTATGCCTGTCTTTATGGTTTATTCTGAAGAGAATCGCTGTGGGACAAAAGGGCGATATAATGAATTGATAAAGGGAATAGGTTATTATTATGAGTAAATAGAAGTGTTATTTGGAAGGTAGAATAATAGTTGTCATATCTGATTTGAAATTAAATTAAATATGTATGTTGCCATAAATATATAAGCATTATTGAACATTATATTAATCAATCGCGCATCGTGCAGTAGGATTCACACGATTCTCCATACATAATATTTTCAACACTGCATATACTCTGCGCAGATCAAGTTTATTTCAAATGTTGGTTCCCACTCAATTTAATTTTTCAGCTCGATTTTTAGGCAACTTATAAAAGATACAACTTTCTGACGTCACCATCTATATTTTTTTTTTTCGAAATTTCAATCCTATCGAACAATAAACACACGAGGTTGGTTATTCGAGAAAATATGAGCACAACTCCAAATGTGGAGTCAGCAAAGCCCATGTAGCGATCGTCGCGGCGTTAGGGTTTATTCTTAAGTTCATTTTGTCTTTGGTACACAGTTCTAACATCCAACTCAATCAATAAATAAACACTGTAAAACAACTCCTGTGTTTTAGTTTACGGTTCGGGACGTGGGCAAGTCCATGGTCCAAGGTCTTCATTGGAGCGAAGACCCGACACCTTTAGTGCCCCATTGTTGGCAAATTCCGGCAGTGATAGTAGTAAACGCTCCCAGCGTGGGAGCATACCTGCCGCGCCTTCGACAGACGACTAAGATATCATTTACATATGTATGTTTACACTGGAACACAGGTCGCAGGGTATCCTTGGTACTTGGTGTTCAGTATTTTGTACTTATTATCATATAAATATTTATTTCTGTAAATCCTATATAGCAAACGTTGTAATTATTTATTTATTTATATGAGTTACTATATTCTATTATTCTTATGAAATATTTCTTTTGATTTCATTAATAGTATTTTTGTTGCTAATGTAGGCACTTGCGAAGACGTTATAAGATATACACAAATACATATGTAAATACAAATAGACCCCTTCCAGTTAAGATGAAAGTAATAGGCAATTAATATAATACTATATAGGCTAATCGTAAATACATAACTTTCAAAGTATTCTTAACATGCGATCGCATTTTTTGGTATTATAAGTTTATTATCTGATGGTTTCAAGGACGGAGAAAAGTTAAGCTTAGTTTGTTAAATACACTATTCTCCCACTTTAGAGATGTGCCAACTCTGAAAGAATACAACAAAATTTAACAATATATTAACAAATTTTCAATTATCTTATAACATTCACAATTTTTAATTACTGAAACCTAGTATTCTGTATCGAAATAAGTCATCTTATCATTACCAATCACAGTTGTAGTACTGTAGTCTACTTTAATTATATTGTTTCCTGTCTTCTGAATCGAAAGGTTATAGGAATAATCCGTCAGATTTGAAGAATTGTATATGTTTAGAGATGAGAATTATAAACGTTGTTACCGAGAACATAAAGTATAGTATATGAATTATAGTTGTTATTGTATTGGAATATTGGTGATGAAACCTGCACGGGAATGAAACATGGACGTACAGTGAACATTTTGACTTAGGATTTTGGCTAAGCATGTCAAATACATGTATGTATATGTATTCTTTTATATTTTCTCTTTAACTCTAAGAGCACATCAAGTAGCCTGCAAGAAGTTTTTCTAGTCCCTCTCTCTTTTACCAAACTCAACTCTGACTGACTGTTTCACCGCGTGGCGTCGTTTCTTTTCTCTTCTGTTCTTCTACCAAGTATTTCATCGGGTTCATTCGACAACTAATTCCATCCCGTTTATTCTTTTTGCCTGCAATTTGGAACATACTACATAGAACATCTGCAGGCGCAATGCTCATTCAACTTGCTATTCGAATGATGCTCTCGTTTATGTAACAGAATTCATTCCTCTAACATTGTATTATTTTTCAGTTGGGTTCAAACTCTAACATAATTCTGTTACAGTTGAATTGCGTATATTCTATCTAGCCTAGCTGCGACATATACATACATATATGTGAAATCATATATCGTTTCTTCAAATAAGGTGGTCAGCATTTATGGACCGAAAATACTAGACTACTTAACGGTAATCGAAGTTCCGTGTATGCTAATAAGAATCTTATTAGACACGGGCAAAAGGAGAAGTGCCGTTCAAAAGAGGAGAATCGCACAGCTGATTAACTGTGTTAGCTGTGTTAGTTGTGATTAGTTATGAGGTCTATTTATAATTCTAGAGTTAGATTAAACAAAAGTAATGATAGAAGGACTTAAAAGAGGACAATCGCACAAGTTAGCTGTGATTAACTAAGTTAGCTGTGTTAGTGGTGATTAGTTATGAGGTCTATCAATACTTCTAGAGTTAGATTAAACAACTGTAATGATAGAAAGACTTACATTACGGACAGCCACATTCGTCAACGACCATTTTGGGCAAGTCACGTTTGATGATACCATCGTCGCCGTAGTAGATTAGGGACATGCTCGAAAACTTGACCGGAGCACAACAGGGTCGCATACCATTAAGTAATCCCATTTTACGGTACTCTTCGATGAAGTGCGCGTGAAAGGTTTGAAAGGTATCCGGCGTGCGAAATGGCCCCGTGCACTCGCCCCTGCAGTAGTTGGCAAAGTATCCCCTCGGTGCTATAATCCAATCGTCCCAGCCTAACGCCTTGAACGATACATAAAACGATTCCTTGCAGCATTGTCCATTTAACGCGCCACCACAATCCACCGCACGCCTACGCACTCGTCGTGGCTTTATCGACTCAGTGTGGAGCACGAGAAACGGACGATTTGGATTGATATGCTGCTCCGCACCACTGCTCTTTATCTTCCACTGAAACAAATGAAGAGAGTACTGGGTGCCGCAGCCTGTGCAATCAATCAGCAGACGTAGACTTCCACCACTGAGATCACTATACCATTCCCTTGTGGTTTCCGTCAAGTCGAATTTCTGCCAGCCCAGATGATCCGTATCCACTTCAAACGAGGCACGAAATAGAAACGCCTGATCAACAGCCTGCCAAATGAATCAATGTTTTAATTAAATTTAGACACTTTGAAGTACGATTACCTTTTCACTCGTTATGTTCACTCCATGTGTCATGCGAAACACCCAAATTTTAATTCTCTTTCGATGCAATTTCGAGCTAAAACTATCGCTATTTTTACGCTTGCTATCTATTAAGGGTTGCATTTGCACATTCGGCTTATCTGGTCGGGCCCGTTCCCAATCTGTGTTCCTCTTCTTCATTCGCTTCTCAACGCGTATGTGCATCTCCGCACTGCGAATCGATAGCTTCTGTTTTGGCATGCCGGACTTTTGTGGCGCGAACTCTATAATGCGGTACTGCTGATACTGTGTTCCTGAAATAAAAAATATTACAATATCCTAAGTAAGTAATACGAAACAACAACGACATGAGCTGTTGTATTTAGGATCAAGCAAAATATATATCCTTCAGAATGCGTTACATAAAACAAAACAAATACCAACATCAGAACTCTTCTGCTTCCTGTTGTTCGTTTAATGCGTTCGTGGATGCCTTAAAGTGTTTTAATCGATGATGCCAAAACAAAGTAAGATTCCCTTTGGAATTTTTACAGGAATAAAACTTAACTAACTTCTGGGGTCATTATCCGATCAAATTTGGGAAATAATAATATATACTTTATATAGTGTATCGACTAAGTTCAACAACATAAGACCTAACATAATAGAGTATAACTTAACAGTATATCCTTTTTCTTACCATTTCTTACTTACTTAACAGTCAAATATATAACAATATACCCGCTATTTACTAAATTCGGTAGTTCTAGCTTTTATAATATCTGACATCTAGTTTATCATACAGACGGATAAACAGACAGACAGACAGACTGACTTGGCTAAAACCGCGCATTGCGGGGGCCACCTTCTTGCTGTACATTATCGGTAGACACAAACTAATAATACTCTCTTATTATATGGTATAAATACTTATATTCTCGCAGAGGACTACAATATACATACTCTGAATACATATATATACCCTGAGACCCATTTTTGACACATGCATACAAATGAATCTAAGAACTTGACATGCAACAGCATCATACAACATGAGATCGTCCTGAACGCTCCAGACACAGTATAGACACACATGTATGTACTATACACATACATACATACAGACATGTTAAGTATCTTTATGCACAACGCCTTTGCTTGCATTTTTAATTGTTTGCTCCGTCTTATGCTCTTGTTTCACACTTTTGAAACAATACAAAAGTACTTCAACGCACTTTAACAGTCTGCAATAACCGCTGAGCACTCAAGTGACAGCATAGTACTTCTCACACTGGCCTGGCGCTGGTGTGAGTTGTTGCGAGGGTTGGATTAGGCTTGGTGTCAGACTTGCCGATTATACGGCTGAGCTAGTCGTGTTTACGGGAAAAAAGTGAAGAATACATTGATAAAAGTCGACTATTCGATACCCTGTACCAAGCTCTGATGATAAGTTCTTAATTTTAGCGAATAATACTGTAGATTGATACTTTGCCTAAGGTCAATATCGTTGAGAATGCACAACACTATGTTTGGTATCCGAAATTATCTTAATCTTTCATCTTTTTACTTTTCCTGCATACTAAATGATAAAAGCAAATCACATAAACCTTATTATCATATCCTAAGCATTTATAAAGGATGCAGAATTAGATCTTTGCAATTTTTATACCCTTGCAGAGGGTATATCTTGTTTTTGGCCAGGATTTGCAAGCATAAAAAATATCTCCGACTCTATAAAGTATATATATTCTATATATATGTATATATTTCAACACCATAAGAGTCGAACTAGCCCTGTCCGTCTGTCCGTAAATCCGTGTGTCCGTCTGTTGCAACACAAACTAATCTCTCAGTTTTAAAGCTATCTAGATGAAACTTGCTACACATGCTTCTTATTGGTGCACGCTGTATATACTATAAGTCAGATCGATCTGGATCGCACCCATATATCGTATAGCTGCCATACAAACTATCGGCCGATTTTTGATATTTGTCAAGATATTGTATTAAAATTTACTACATCGCATTTTATCTATATAAAAAATATATAAAAATATTATTTCATCAAAATCGAGCCACTATATCATACAGTTGCCACAACCTAGAGAAATGAAGACCAGTTCTGATTTTAAAAATAACTACACTTATCAGTGCCAATCAAAGTGAATCAAAATATTGGATATACACAATATACATTCAATTCTGCAACATTAAATATAACTAGTATTGGAACAAGAACCTGCAAGGGTATAGAACCTGGCATGCCGATGGTAGCTTTCGTTCTCGTTATTTAATTCAAGATACACGCACTTCATTAGATTGAATACCGATTTGCTGGCATTCATATTATAATTTAAGGGTAATTTAAACTTAATAACACGAGAATCAATGTCAAATAACATCGTTATAGATTCTGTACAATCGAGTCCAAGAATTTATTGAAATTTTTAAATATTAAACTTATAATTGAATTAATCAATTCAATTATTTCGCTCTACAAAGAGAGGATGCAAACAGTTTAAATAAAAATAATGGGACCTAATTGCGATTTCTATTTCAAATCATGAGAATTAGTAACAAAAAAACTATGAAAAAAGTAAAGGTATGAAAAAAGAAATCATTTATTTCAACATGAGAATTAGTCACAAAGAAACTATGATTGATTGACTTTTCATTCACTTTTCCGCTGCCCTTAACTGCATCTTTTTAAATTCTTATAAAAACTCATGGAATTTTGTGTATTTACGGCAAAGGAAAACTTCTAGACTCTTAAATGTAAATGTTTTATAAAGTCCTTTTGCGTGTTACACATAATAAAGTTTAGGTATTTTAATTTAAATATATAAATTGTGTATTTACCGATGCGTCAGTCTTACCTTCTTCTGCAAAAGTGATTATCTCCTGGGTGTTACCAAAGAACTCTTCACGCTCGATGTCATTGGATTCCGGCCCAGCTACAGTCTCATGCGGCGTTCTATCCGGGGGCGGGGGCGGGGGCGGGGGCGGTGACAGTTCATCAGTTGTGTCTTTTCTCTCCTCTGTGTTGGTAGTTGTTGACTTGAGACTGTTTGTCTGGACACTATGGTTGCTTAGGTAGACGATACTCCGATTGATATCGATAAGATATGTTGATTTTCTGTATGCACTCGACTTATTCTTTCGGTGTATCTCCTGTTGTCGCTGTCTCTGTTTTGAGTCGCTGGTAGCCGAGGTGTTAGTTAGATTGCTGTTGCTGTTGCTGCCAATTGCATACGAATATGTCGGACTGACAACGTTCGCAAAAGTGCCTTCTCCTCCCCCCACCATCCAGCCACCCTCCGCACGGTAGAGGGTCTCCCAGATGAACTGCTTTGGCATTGGCTGTGACACATTTGGCTTGTGTGTGAGACCCAGTTTCGTCAGAATCTGTCGTTTTATCGACTCCAAACGGATCTGATCACTAAGCATTATATAATTATTAAATTTATTATTATTATTATTAAAATTATTATTATATTGAGTTTTGTCGTTATTGAAATTATTATTATTATTATTAATATTAATATTATTGTTTGTATTTTTATTATTGTTATTATTATTACTATTATAATAATTATACTTATTGTTATTGTTTTGATTGCGATTTGCTTTAATTTTGTAGAAGTAGTTGTTATTGTTCTTGTTGTTGTTATTGTTGTTGTTGTTGTTGCTGTTTTTGTAGTCTGTATGTGGGCTATCTGTGTAAATGTAAAGTGTTATATATTTAAGTATTGTACTCATATTAATATGTTTACTACAAATTATTATTAATTTTTGTTCCAGTCTGTCCAGTATAGTTATGCTAAGTAAATCCATAATTTTGCCTGGACTGATCGATCTTATATGGTTAACCCCGAGAGAATGCTTGCTGGCGACACACTTCTTATGAGAGCATATACCGGATATACTCTAACTAAGTGATCTGCTATCTGGGGCACTAAAGGAACTTTAATTTCTATTTCGCGGATAGAAATACTCTTCTGCTTTCGCCAGTATATTAGCTTTGTGGTAAACAAGAGTTTTGTAAGACACTTTATGGAATCAAATGGAATGGATGGTGTTTGATGCTTAACATTTATTCTGATTAAATGTTTAAGGTTGAAAAAGTTACTGAGCGGTACGTGTTGTCAGTACTTGAAAGTTAGAAATCGAAAGAGAAGGATTTAACGATGATTAAAAGGATATCGATAAATAAAACAGAATAATATCACTAAGCAATGAACACATAGAGACGTCAAACAGCTCTGACGCTGTTTGAGGCTGATTTTTCGGACCTGCTGCCCCAGAGAAGAAGCAGAACAGAAGCACTGAGAATAATGACTTCGGCTGAACGCTCGACCGGGGCAGCTCGCTGTTCGGCTGGGGCAGCTTGCTGTTCGGCTCTCAGTAC